>RCUC01111878.1:0-12552 GCA_003697995.1 Taxidea taxus jeffersonii
AGTCCTGGACCAGGCATTGGGGCAGAGGGGATAAGGCGCAGGCCCTGCTCTCTAGGAGGTTGGGCCCCAAGACATGGAAAGATGAGCACTGGTGGCCGGCCACGTCCTTCGGCCTTGCAGCTGGGGCGGGCTTGCACTCAGGGAGGTGCTGGATGGGGGGTGGAGCTACAGACACTTCCTTCCCAGTAAAGTCCAGTAAGGCCCAGTAAGTCCCTCAGCCTGCCCTCACCCAAATGTGAGGCTGGGATGGGCATGCTGGGAGCCACCTTTGGACCAGCCGTGCACTCTTACCAAGCCGACTGTTGTGGGAAATCGTGCTTGCATTCTTAGGTGGGAGCTTGGCCTGTGAACCCTAGGACAGGGCCAAATTTACACTTCCCAACTAAGAAGTGGGCTGTAGGAATCCTCTGTAACTAATTTGTGCATGCACTTGGCCTTGTTTTTCAAGGAGAGGAGTGAAAAGTGGCGGCAGGCGTTTTTGCTTTTTAGCTGGGGCACATTCAAGCTGCATCCAAGCCCACAGTGAATTCAAGGAGTGGGTCTGGATCCACTTATCAGGATCCAATCTTCCTGAGCAGACGGCCATGATTACAGCTTTTAAATGGCTCAGAAGAACTAATGGATCACAGAAAATAGCGTGGGACTGAAAGTAAATATACAGTGAGGGGGTCTGCTGGGCAGGAAGTGGGGCTGCTGCATGGGAACACCGCCGTCACTCCGTGTAAAATGCCCCTCCTGCCTTAGGAGACTCTTCTCCCAGCTCGTGTCTCCGGGTTTCAGGCTGAGTGTTACAGCTAAGATCTAGCACCTCTCAGAGCTTTAAATATGCACCAGATACTGAAGGACCATCATCCCGTTCATCAGAAAGCAAACCTGAGAGCTGGAGAGGTGTCCTTTTCTAAATCGGCTAGATCAGTGGATTTGACTTTTAAGTGGGGTTTACGAGTTGAAGAAATGGAGATCCCACTACAAGTCACTCATGAGTGTGTGGCCCTAGAGAGTGCTGGATGGTCAGAGCGCATATGGAGGGTGTCTGGCAGGGGAATTTGGAGGGTGTCTGTGTCGCAGGTTTTGTGTGAGGGTGAGACGGAATCCCTGGGCTTGTCTGCCTCCTGGGTCACCCATGGGGAGACGTCGGGTTGACAGGTGAGCTTGGGAAGGGTCTGGGTTGAATGGAGCCTGGGACTGTTGGCCCTACCTGCCTCGGGCATGGCGTGATGAGTGCTGGGTGAGCCAGCCCGCCGCACAATGTGCATTCTGAAAACTGTCAACGCCTGGGAATGGGGCTACTGGGGCCATTCACTGGCTCTGCCCACGAGGGGCCCTCAGTAGGTACCCCATCTCACTGCTCCTGGAGGCCCAGGTGGGGTGTGCCAGCCTATCAAAGCCAGGGCCCTCTGGAGAGTGGCTCCTGTGGATGGGACATGAGCATGGTCCCCTGGATGGCCTCTTTGCCATGCCCCATCTTCCCACTCTGGTGTCCTGGTGTCATATCTCCTCATTGACGAGGGTACTGGATATTCCTCCTGCCAGTGCCTTTCTGGCTTTCAGAGGGTCAGGTTCTTTGGTTAAAGGGGAGACAATCATGGGGAGGAGCAGGGGAAGACCAGAGAGGTGTTCATACACTGCCCAGGCCAGACCTTCTGCTTAAGCTCCAGACCTCCCTCCCCTCCCTGGCCTGACATCTCCCCATGGTCCCACGGGACCTGGACTCAACATGGTCAACACAGAACCTGCCAGCAAGACTGCATCTCTTTTTACACCCCAAACAAGCTGGTGGCCCTCCACCAAAGCCCCTGCCTGTGCAAACCACATGTCAGACATCACCCCTGAAATCCCACCCATCCCTGGCCAGTCAGTCGTGGCTCAGGCTATTTCTGCATCTTGAGTGTTTCCTACCACCTCTGCTCCAGTTCAAGGAAACCCACAACACTGCTTAGATGGCCACTCTATCCTGGCTAGTGCTCAGACTCCAGTCGTGTCTGCCCCAATCTCCCTGTACTTAGCAGCTGGAGGGATCTCTGGAGGAGCCCAACTGTCCTCAGGGCAAAGTCCCTTCGGCCTGCAGCTGTCTGGCCTCACGTGGCCCCTCCCAGCTCACACACCTGATCCACATCAGTGTCTTGAACGGCCCAGGATCACCTCTGGGCCATGGCAACGCAGCCCTCCCTCGCCTCACTTGGCAAATTCCTAACAATGTATGCGCCTTAGCTGGCACATCGCCTGCCTGCCTGTCACCTTCCTGCAGCTCCAGGCTGGGTTCACACGTGTCTGTGTCCCGGAGTGCCCCGGGCAAGCCCTGCACAGCGTTTCTCATCTCCGCTGCTTCTGCTTGTCCACTTTGCCCTTCCTGTCAGAGCCCGAGAGCCAGGGGGCACCGTAGCAAGTGATTAGCGCACAGAAAGCACACGACAAATAAACGAAGGGATGACCAAAAGTTCCACACAGAACGTTTGTGTACAATGGCTCCTAGTGAAACATACGTGTTTCCCTCTGCCCCGAGCCCAGGAAGCCAGAGAACAACCCCTGGGTTAACTGAACACATATACTCCATGCTCACAGGACTTCCTTCTGCCTCCAGCTGGAACCTTACACAGCCAGTCCCAACTCCTTTGTATAAGTGGGGGCAGGAGAAGAGAACTGAATGCACAAGGCCCTAGCATGAGGGGCTCAGACCTTCTCTCCCTGTGCCCCATTTTCTCATCTGTGCAATGGGGCTGGTAATCCCTGTCCTCAGGAATCAGCGGCTGGGATGGTTCAGATGGCACAGAGGAGGGGCACCCTCATGGCTGCAAAATCTTCTGCATTTTAATGGGTATGATTCCTAAGACCTCTAGAATGTAGGGCAAGGGTGAGGTCCATGGAAGGTTCTAGAAATCCAACCTCTTTCCAGAGCAAACAGCTCTAGGGCAACATCCCCTTCCCTTCTGGCACTGAGGAGGGCACCCATGAAATGGCTGTAATAGAAATATAAATTGTCCTACTTCAAAGCACTTTGATATTTTATAATGACCATTATAAACCTGTTCTCTGCGTACCACATAAATACTTCAGCCCTACACCACATTTCCCGGTATCTCTAAAGACACCAGGAGAAAAGCAGGGGAGCCATAAAAGAAACATAAAAATACAGTTGCAGATGAGCCTAAAACTCATTTCTTTGAAGCTTAATTGATGGGAAAAGCTTCTGGCCCCAGAGAACTTAAAGGCCCATCATGCAGATATTTGATTAAGTGTCCCCATATCAGGGACCACACTAAACTGGAAATCATTACACCGTAATTGCAAATACATTAATAAAATGATGATGTGGGCTTGCTCAGGACATAAAGAAAGAATGGAATAATTCACTCAGATTACTCAACAAAATGTAGGGTCTGCCCCTGAGACCGCTGGAAGCAAGGGTGAGTGGGGTCTCAGGCTCACTGGTCTCCTGGAGAGGGGCCCTGGCCTCTATTTAGGGAAACTCCTGGTTCAATGGGAGTGCAGTTAGGCTTCAGAACCACTGCGGGAGTCCACGTATATGACCTCTGAAGGCCCTCAGAAGTTCTTGCCCAGGGGGACCTCTAGCCACTAATGTTCCTGCACACTGTAGGGAAGGGTGACCAAAGGCTCTCACAATGGCTCCTTCAGCCATCCCCTCTCCTACACGACTAGAAGAGAAGAGATGTGTGCAAGTGTCCAGCCACATCTGCATTAACTACCCACAGTCTGAGACAAAGCCAAGAGGACTGTCCTTAACCATGAGCTAGCTTCCCATGGGAGAGGAGCCAGGCTTGGCCCCTCCTCTCAGACCTCAGAGCACAGCAAAGGAAGCCCACCAGCCTCTGCCAGCCCTTCCCCTGCATGTGTTCCCAGGACACCCTGCCAAGCCCGTGTGTGAGGGCATGTGCATGTGTGTGTGTGTGAGCATGTGGCTGGGGGAGGAGAGTGGGGTGAGACAAGTGTCACAGAAGCTTCATGGGAAACCTCCTTCCTCTCTCCCCTGTTCTCACCTGCAGGTGGGACACAGCCACCTCCCAACACTTTTGCATCAACTTCACATTCTGTTCCCCCCTGCCTGCTACCCCATGCCCTGCTATCTGCTCATCTGTAACCTGTCCTTCCAGCCCTAATGTGGAGAATTCTTTCTCTAGTAAAACCTAGCTACAAACCCTGGATAAACCACCGACAAGCTGTGTGACCTCAGGTAAGTTGCTTACCTTCTCTGAACACCATTCATGATACAAGTGCTGTAGGAGTACCTCTCTTATTGACCTACCAGAGACACTGAGCACACTGCAGTCTACCCCTGCCCTGGGCCCACGGAGGTGCAGGTACCTGCAGCAGGTGCACAGAGGGCCTTGCAGCACTGCCTCTTGGGCACCCACATCTTCCTGTGTGACCTCCCCAGCTCTGGAGCTGTCTGTATAGCACTGTCCCAGAGGAGGTCCCACAGGATTCTAGGAACGACAGGCAGCTGGGGCTAGACAGTGAGTGTACAGGAAGGACGGCTGGAAGGGATCATTCGAGGGGCGGCAGGTCTCTGAGAGTCTGAGGCCACATCGCTCAGAGCTCAGTGAGCCACGGGCTTGGAACCAGGAGGGAAGAAGGCACCGGGCCCTCACACAGCCAGAGAGACTGGCAGGAGCGGGGATGTGAGAAGAGGCCCATTAGGGTCAGAGAGGGGCCGAGCGAAGACAGCTCAGAAGCAGAGGCACCAGAACACTGCTGTCGCCAAGCAAAGCACAGGGGAGGGAGAAGTGTGGTATCCTGCAGAGCTCACCCCTGTGCATGTGAGCATCCTCCGTCTTTCACTTACAGCACCATGTACCACGGGAGGGACACAAACTGTCTATCTGCTCATGTGCTACATTATCACTCCACACACCCAAGGAAGGAACAACATTTGCCATCGGCTCCTGCCTGTGAGCTCTGGCAGGGGCCGTGTCTGTGGGTCTGGACGCACAGCACACCCTGATGGACAGCTGCCTGCAATAGTCTCTGCAAGGCCTGCTGGGCACGCCCCACAGAACAAGACGCTGCTGGAGAGCTGGGGTGCCATGGGGCCTCTGGGCTCCCACAACATGCACATGTGCACATATATGCATGTGTGCGCACACGTACACACAATATGCACACACGTGCACATACAGAACACACATGCACACATGTACACAATGCACACACATGCATGCACACACGTGCACACACAATGAAACACATGCAATATAGAACACACACGTATTACACGGGTGCACACACAATGCAGACACCCACATATACACAATGCCCACACACAT
Organism: Taxidea taxus jeffersonii; assembly: GCA_003697995.1. Taxonomy (NCBI): domain Eukaryota; kingdom Metazoa; phylum Chordata; class Mammalia; order Carnivora; family Mustelidae; genus Taxidea; species Taxidea taxus. Next base: position 5,283 of record RCUC01111878.1, read on the forward strand.
ACACAGACTGAAAAGAGGGCAGTGATCTAGAGATGTGGGCACAGGCTGGTTGGGACAGGAAGAGGTGATTGCTCTTTTGTGGCCGCCACACCAGGAGCAGCTAGACTAGATGGGACATTAGGCAGAGCTGCTCAGGGCCAGGGCCGGGGTGGCTGATGGGCCCCAGGCAGACCTGTTACCTCCTGGACACTTGCCTTGGAGGCTTACGTGTGCGTGTCTGATAGCAGCCCCCTACTGAACTGAAGGTTCCCCCGGGAGAGCTCCTTGTCTGAGACAAAAAAGTGAAACTGGTCTTCTTGATGAACCTGGATTTTGGGTTTTTGGCTGAGCCTGTTGGGAGTGGGGGTGGAGAAGGGTTCAAACCCAGACAGGGTGGCTGAATCTCCTCCCTAAGCTGCACATGCCTCATTTAGCTGCAGAGTTAGGAAGAGCCCATGGTGCTGGGCAAGTTTCTTTTACATTCAGATAACTAGGCCGTAGCCCTCAAAGTTCCTCCTTCTTGAGGATTCTGAGAAAATATGGAAAAAGGATGCACGCTCAGTAAGGCTCAGCCCTCGAACAAGGCCACCTCTATGGCTTTGGTCACCCGTCTTCAAGCTGAATGATTTTGGGTTACAGCACTCAAAGCACACCTGGCACCCCAAATTTGGCCTTTTTAACCATCCTCCAGAGGACTCTTATTTCTGGGTGCTCACGGATCCTCACCCTTCAAGGGGAGCTGCTTTCTACCGTCCCTGGAAAAGCCCAGTGGCTAGCATCATCCTAGAGACTTTGAGGGCTGTTGGGGCCTTTCCTTCCTTCTGAGGAGAACCAGGCCAGGGAGCATCTTGCCAGCCCATCAAGAAGAAAGTTGCTTCTGTCCTGTGCTTTATGCATTATAATGAAGGCTCAGGCCACAAGTCCTGGAAAGATCTGTTTTCTTTCAGTTAGCAAAAAGTAAAGCCAGCCCCTCTGAAAAAACAGAGACAGCTGATATGTCTGTTCTCTGAGTCCTCTGTGAGGAGGACAGAGAGAGAGCGTCGAGGCTGGCTCTGATGTGTTGCCTCTGGGCCATGAGCTGTGCCAACAGAGGGCTGGGTGCTCAGCACAGATGTGGAGGCCGCCCGAGGTGGCCCAGTGTCACTTCTCTGTCCTGGTAACGTGTGAGCAGCCCTGCAGCTTCCCACAGAATGTGCAACACAGGGAACTTTTCAAATACCTCATCATCCTTCTATATCAGGGGGTTTGAGAATCTCAGATCTCCTAGAACCACACGTGTCAAAAATACACATTTGGTCAAACTGCTTGGCACATGTGAAGGACAGCTCTGAGCCCAGAGCTGAAATACAAAGTTTTTACAACAGGGGGCTGCAGGTTGGTGAGATTTGTTTTGCTGTGTTCAAGGCAGTAAGAGACACTTTTATTAAGGCTACACTTTCCATTTACTGGGCTCCTACTTCCTCTGTAAGACTTAATTCTGGGGACCCCTGAGTGGCTCAGTTGGTTAAGTGGCTGCCTTCGGCTCAGGTCATGATCCCAGCGTCCTGGGATCAAGTCCCACATCGGGTTCCTTGCTCAGCAGGGAGCCTGCTTCTCCCTCTGCCTCTGCCTGCCACTCTGTCTGCCTGTGCTTGCTTGCTCTGTCTCCCTCCCTCTCTGTCAAATAAATAAATAAAAAAATAAAAAAATCTTTAAAAAAAAAAGGACTTAATTCTGTACTGTTATTCTGAGAGCAACACCACTTGAATTCAACTGCTGGATTGTGGATTTCCTCCAGCAACTTCTCTTTAGTCAAGGCCAGAACCTCAGTGGGTGGTGATAAATATCAAAGTACAAGATGGTTGAAGGAAGCAAAGTAAAAACCCCAAGTCAAATACAATTATTGATCAACACGGAACGGCCTTAATCATCTCTATGCTAATTCCATGTATATACATACATATTGGCATTTTTATTACACAAATACATTGACATTTTCAGCTGAGAAAAATATATTGAGCAATTCAAAATTATCATCTTTGGAGACAAGCAAATAAATAAAAATACAGTGGAAGGCCCAGAATAGAAAATGCAGTGACTTCTTAGAGGCATGAGGTAGCGTGTGAAAATTAGTTGGATAGAAATTTTTCAGATGTGTAATGCGGCATGACTTTTCCAAAAGTCTTAGAAGCAATCTATGCATATCATTAAAGCAAAATGCCCCATTTTAGATCAATTAAGGAGTCTTTCCTGCTCCTTTCCCGAGGAAGACACTCAATCCCGGATCCCTCCCTGTTACTTCTAACTTAAATGAGCTATAGTATTAATTTTTACTTTGTTACATTCTGGAACTGTAGGTAATAAGCTTAAGTTCCCATTCACTGAACCTAAAAGTGCAAATGAAGAACATTCCCATCACCCCAAAGACGTAACCATCCTCCTTGCAGGGAGACACAGGGACCCGTGCCTCAGGGGTGGGGGTTGAGGGGGAGGGTTGGCCCAGCCCAGGAGACCCACTTGTGCTGTCTGAAGGAGACTGTTTTAGGCTTCAGAATCAAACAGTTCTCTTCCCCTTCCTCCCATTACCCAACATGATGATCTACTTGAGTTTGCTGAATATTTGCCCATATCGTTCTTGTTTGGCAATTTGATCCTCCCGTAATTTTTAACTGCCTTAAAAAATGTATTAAGATTTCTTTTCTTTCTTTTTTTCCCCCTTTATCATATCACTTAGGCCTTAGAGCCTCTTAATCTTATTTTTGTGAAATCCTCTTTCTGGTTGAGGACCATGTTCTTGGAACCTTGAGTCTTTCCCTTCTCACATGAGGGTGGGTCTCCCAGGTGTCTTAGAGGGCCACCACTGTGTTCCCCTCCCCCCACCACTACCCATCACACTGCTGGGGCTTCCTTTCCTGCCTCACATGGATTAGTTCTATGGTTTATTGGACCAGCTCTTCTTTTTAGATTACTTTTCTGTTTCACTGCCTTATGCCCCCTCTGCCTTTTTTTTTTTTTTCCAGTCAGAAAGAAGGTAATTTCCAAGGGCTTTCACATCTGAAAATGTCTTTATTTGGTTTAGGGTTCTAGGGAAAAAATGTTTTTCCTCAAAAATTGGAAGGCAATCGCTTCACTGTTTCCCCTTGTGACAATGCCTATGTGGTAAGAATGGTTCCTGACTCTGTGGATGACATGTCTTTTTTTTCTGGAACATTTTAGAATCTTCTCTTGATCCTTGATGTTCTGGAATTCTTCTTTCATGTCCCTGCTCATTTCTCAGTGTGTCCTCCCGTCTGAGGTCCATGTTAGTTCGGCTCTTGGAACTTTCCTTCTGTTATTCCTTGGCTGATTTCCCCCCGTCTGGTCTCCCTGTGACTGGTCTGGCCGAGTTGGTGGATACTGATGCTCCTGGCTTGACTGTCCCTGGGCTCTGTTTGTCTCTCACCATTTCTATGTCTTTTAAGATCTCTATTATGTGCTACTTTCTTTGCTTTTTCCTTTGACTCCTTCTATTGAATCTTAGATTTTAGCAATTGTATTTTTAATTTCTGAAAATTATTTCTTGCTCTTTTCTTCTTTTTCACAGCAGCACTTTCTTATTTTTTGGAAACATCATCTTCTCACATCTAAGGGTTTATTAGGTGAACAATTTTCACTCTTGTTCCAGGTTCCTTGGAGGGAGTACTTTCATTCACCTTGGCACCTCTCTTTGATGCTCTTGGTTTCCCCCAGATGTCTCAGGACCTCTGTTTGCCCATTCCATCTGTATGTGAGTAGGCGGACTGGCAGTCGGCTGGCACCGGGCCCCACTGAGGCTGGGCAGATCTGCTTCCCTGGGAAGGCTGGCTGTGAACTCCGGACATGAGGCCAGGGCCCACCTAGGACACACAGGGAGTGGGCGGGCATAGGCCACCCCTGCACAACCCTCCTGGACTCTAGGTTCCTTCAGGTGAGCTCAGCACTGTGTACTTTCCTCTTCTTAGTCCTCGAGAGGACCTTGCACAAGACAGCGATGAGCAAAAACCAAACCAGACAACACTTACTATTCACTGAGGGCTACTCTGAGCCTGGTACTTTCCAGCTGCTTTCTTTCCATTTATTTTACTTAATTCCACCAAACAGCCCTATTTTCCATTTTAGAGATGAGGAAACAGACTCAGAATGGAAGACACCTGCCCAAGTTCATACTTATGGGATGTGGCAGAGAGAGAAGAATCTCATTCTCGGCAGCCCCAGAGCGATGTTCCTTCCAGCATGGCCCGCACACTTGTCTGAGGCCACACAGGCCAAATGTTAGAACTCCCGGGGAGCTACAGTCACACAAACTGCCCCTTACATTGTCACTTCCAAGCTGTGCATTTTATAAATTCATAGCATAGATTATGATATGCAGTATAATCGCCGGGTCTGAATTGAAGCAGAAATATCCTCCTTTCCGAATTGTAGCTCTGTGACAAGCCTTCCTGTATCATGGCCAGGGAGGTGGGTGTTCTGATCAAAACAATATTCTTGTAGTTAGTAAAGAGCTTCCAAAGAAGACCTTACTAGAAAGAACAGACACTGTGTCCATGGGTCACTCATAAACAGGACTCTAGGGTTCAGAATCAGCACTTACCTACCCTATAGGGACTTCTGCTTCTCTAAACACAAGAGGACAAAAATACATACTGCAAAGCAAACATAGCCAGTCTTGCTCTGAGAGCCTAGTCTAGAACCTTCACTAACAACCCTGGTGGTGGCAACATCACCTGCAGACATCTGGCTCAGAGAGGCTGGTCCCAGGGGCGCTGACCAGCCAGCCTCCCAGAGCACCAAGCCCAATTCCGCCTTTTGGTCAAAGGCCCGGGAGCTCCTGGAGAAAACAAGCCATGAGAGGCCAAAACACACTCTGAGCAGCCAGCCCCCACCCCTGTAGACCCCGTCTCTGTTGAGAAACTTGTCGGCCACAGTCCCAGGAGCTTTCTGATCAGCGACAAACAGCACCTTGTATGCCAGGGAATTAATGCAGAAAACAAAAGATGGCTTTGTGGGCTTTCTCATGGGTGTAGAGCTATCAGAAAGAATCCCCCTGGTCATGATGTAGGACCCTTTCTCCCTCTGCTGCTGTGGATACTCTAAAATCAGTTCACGCATGGGTTTACAGAGAATCACAGCAGCCTTGGGAGGCAAGCAGAGCATGGGACATTACCCCCATCTCATAGATAAGCAAACTGAGGCTCAGAAGTGTGAATATTAGTCAAATTCTTCCAAGGGCATAAAAGAGTAGCTTAGTATATGAATTCTCTTTACTATTTCGGTTTTAAAATTCAAATTACATTTTGATCCAGAAAGTTGCCCTTGGTGCCATCAGAAGTACTAAGCCTGTTTGCTAGAAAAAGCCTTGGTCTGGAAAAGATCTGAGATGCCTTCAGCTCCCTCAAAATATGCTGTGGCTTGAGTTGAGGCTGGTTGAGCTTTCTAGCTCCTTTGTGCTGGCCCCAAGCCTTCCCTACCACTGCCTGGGGGCCAAGGGGCCCTGCTCCAGCTGCTTCAGGGCTCTGGGAATCTTCCTAGCACTTCAATCTCCCAGAGACCCCTTCAGAAGGCCTCCTCTATGACCCAGCTTAAACACTGAGGGTACACCAAGGCAGGCAGACATAGGCAGAGGTGCAGACCAGGGTTCAGCTGCAAAACTCTCTTTCCTTTTAAAACTCTGTGGATGGGGAGTTACCCCTCCCCCTTTGCCCTCAGGTCTAAGGAAATTGCTCTGAGGGTTTCCCTAGGACAAGGAAGGCAAGGGTGGTCCCTGGTGCTAGGTGGCGGGAGGCGAGTGGCTGGTGTCCGTGGTCCCTCCCGGCGGCACCCTCCCGGTATCCCACCCCGTCGTCCTGCCCCCACCCGTCACACACTCGGCTCTCTCATCCGCTCTATTTTATGAAAGCATGGAATGTGAAATCCCTAGTTCTGAGGAGATGGGAGATGGAATGTGTTAGCGGCAGCCAGAGACAGCAATGAATTCTACAAATAGCTTTCTAGAAGCCCTCGTTCAAGTTCACAAATCAGGCCCCAAACAACCCCAATTTTACATGCTCGCAGATGGAGATGGCCGGCTTCTCATTTCAGGCAAAACCATTTGTCTTAGGCCCAATCTTGTTCGTGAGATGTAGAAGCCTTGGACTGATCCTGGATTTCCCAAATTGCCTCAAATTGCAGGACAGACAGACCCTTTGGCACGCAGGTCCATTTTGAAAGGACTGCAGATACACCCAGCTGGAGTCATGGGCGGCCACAGCTGGTAAGGACTGAGAGATAGTGGTGTCAACTCCCAACTCAAAAGACAAGGGCTCTAAGGCCCGGTCTTATCCAAAGCCATCACCAGGGGAGTGTGAGAGTATTTCAAAATGATAGCTGGTGGTTTTTCATTTTCAGTAGATTATTTTTTCTTCTAAATTCTGCCATTAAAACTAGACATGAGGCTGAGTGTTAGGGCCTCAAGGGAGAGTATGGTGCACAGAACACAAAGGTGTAAAATTCTTAGCTGTTAAAACTCACAGCAGAGACAATATTCTGGAAACAAAGGCTTCCAATTTGCAGAAGACAGGCTTTTTGAAAAATAACTTATTTCTAAAGCTCTAAAATCTTGGGTTTTAATAGCAAGATATAAAGCCATGGAGTCCATAAATTTTAGGGCATCAGTAGTGGAATTAGGGGGAAAGGATGGGATTTAAGAACTTGTTTCCCCAACCCCTCTCCCCTCCCCACAGAAGGAGATCAAGTCACTTGGTTGGGAAGTGAAGGGAGAGGAACAGAGGATGAGAATAGCCAAGGTTATCACTGGCACCCTCTTCCAGAAAAGGGCCTGAGGCTGCTTGTTCCAGAGGTGATCTAAGCCCCGTAAAAGTTGGCAGGGACCCCTGAAGAGCGGAGACCTGTGCCATAGGAGGCAGGCTGTAAGCCGTTAGCTTAGAGGGGCCCTGAGTTTAAATGTGGGAGCCATAGGGCAGAAAGGGCTGTGGAGTCTTCCAGAGAGTGAGTCTGTGGTAGAAGCAGGACAGCCTCAGCTGTGTGTCCTCGACCTGGCTTCCCAGGACTTTGGAGTCCCACAGAGCAGAACTCACCCATGATCTGCCTCCTCCACTTCTTTGTGGAAGGACTATGGACTCGTTACGTGCCCATGCCTCAGTTTCCCCATCTGAAAAATGGAGGCTGGTACCAGAGTTCAGCTCACAGGGCAGTCCTGAGGATTACATGGGACAATGCATAGCAAGAAGTCCCTAGCATGGAGCCTGTCACAGAGACCCTGTCTGAACGACATGGCTCTTATCACTGCTAGTGA
>RCUC01111879.1:0-14702 GCA_003697995.1 Taxidea taxus jeffersonii
GTACCTCTCAGGGCATTTTGGCCAGTTTACTTCTAATAACTGACTGGGTTGGGCCTGAAAGGGGGAAGAGACAGTGGTGTGAGATTTTAGATGCATTATGTCCAGGTGTTGTAGGGAAAAGGCAGTAACCTGTGATTAAGATGAACTAGGGGCTGGGGAGAAACCAGTATGGGGATTGTTTCCTCCCTAAGAAATTCCTTCCTGCCTTTTTACATACCACTTATTTTGTGCTGGACACTGCATTTAGCACATATGAACTCATAACCTATGAGGTGGGTGGTGGTTACTCCCATTTGACAGATGAGAACACTGAGTTGCAGAGACATGAAGTGACTTGCTCAAGGTTACATTAACTGACAGCTGCCAGCATTGAAACCCACAGGGCCTGGCTCCAGAGTCTGGGCTCATTACCACATTAGGTTGTTTTGCATCTCTGTGTCAGTACAGACACTCAGAGGCAAACGTGTCTAAATACCTAGGAGAGGAATTGATACAATTAGCCAAAATGTGGTAACATTTGTTTCCTTGTCTTTTAAAACAGGAGGCATGGGTTCTGGCCTTGACCTTTCACTCACTAGCTTTGTGACTTTGGACAAGTTGCTGACTACTCTTAGCTTCAGTCAAGTTGGGTCTTGGCTAGTTGTTCCCTGAAGGCTCCCTTCCATCTCCAGAACTCACTAAGTCCACGCTGACCCCTGCTGGTGGCCATATGGGCTGCTTGGTCCAGCCCTGGAGTCCCTGGCTGCTGGCCCATCATCCGCAGCCTGCCCCTCATGTCTCACGTCTCACCTGCCTGACACCCCTCCACAGAGGGTCGGCTAGTGCCTCAGAGGGCTCTGGGGATAGTTCGTTGTTTTATCTCCATATTGGCAATTACTTCCTCCTTCCAGACTGCTTCCCGTGCTGGGAAACAGGGCATTTTTCCCTGTGGTTCTTCAGGTTATGGAGGTGTTTCCCCCCACCCCGCCCCCTACCCCCCTGCCCCCCAGGCTAACTGCAGCTTCAGACAGACTTGTGGGAGAAGTTGTAGAAACAGTAAAAACAATAGGCGTTTCTAGATGGCAGAGTTTCTCTTATTACTATTATTTTTTTTTTTTAACTTTTGTTTGAGGAAATCAGCCATAAGTAAGTTGGTGTTGAGATAATTGAGTCTTAGCCCCCAGAAATGTGACTTGTATGTTCTTCTCCATTTTGCCTGGCAGGTGATTATGCTGCACAGGCTCTCCTATCCTGAATACTCTCCCTGCCACCATGAAAAGAGACAAAGACATCTTTAAAAGTGTCCAAATATTGACACAGGTTTGGATTTTTCACTTTCCTAAAGGATAGGAGAGTGGAAACTCAGACATTTGTAATCAATAGCCTTAATTGGCCAAGAAATATGTTCCCAGTGCTTGGGAACTTTCTTCGTTTTCATTCTCTTCATCTGAAGAGGGGAGGTAAGAATGACATGGGATGCAACACCAGTGGAAAGGGTGTAGCCTGGAGAACTTCCATGTTGTTGCTAGGGAGCGTGTTTATGGCCTTGGTCTTTACTGTGGCCTGGTTACTTTGGTATGTGACCCTTAGTGCTGACCCCACATGTTCTCCTTCACTCATCTTGGATGCCTGAAAAAGCCTTGTAGGAGTGAGTTCTTGCAAATGTTCGAAGTGCCTTGCTGGCTTGCGCTGCTCTGGAGGTGAAAGGGTGGAGAGCCCTTTATAAATGCACCGTCCCCCTAGGATGTCCTGAGAGCAGAATATTAGCCGATTTGGTGTCTGTCCAGTGTGCCGCTGCTTTGCTTAGGTTGCAGTGAGGACTCTAAAAAAAAAAAAACCCAAAACAAATAAAACCAAACCACTTTTGGCACAGCTATTCATTTTTCCATTTTCCGAAGGCTGGCATGTCCAAATGTTTTCTTATTTATTAGAAGACATTATATATAGTCCATCATCTTTGATTGGGAAATCTATCCGGTAAGTTTCAAGTTCAGGCCATAGCGCCTTGCCTGGAGCCTGGCACATGGTGGGTGCTTCCATTGGGCAAAGTGAACACGGTTGTGAATAAATAATTCGTGCCCACCTATGGCCCTACTTTTCAATCTATGACATTTTTTGCTCTTTCTCGTGATCTTAATTTTTAGAACTTTGGCAGCATTTAGGGACTGTTTACGGTGTTTCTGCCACTGGGAGATCACAAAGGAATTAGGAAAAGAACCAGTTATAACAGAATGGATCATTGGTGCTTTTTAAATGTTGAAGTGACTGAATCATTAGATATCTGTGCATATGGGACTGTCAGAATCATAGGGAGGCCGGGAGCTGTTAATGGGGAAAGGCCCCATGGAGCAGGTAGGACTAGAAAGCTGTTTGAGCCCGGAGGAGGCAGGCCATTTCAGGGAGGAAATGACCAGTGCGGTTTCTCAGAGGTAGGAGTAAATCAGTGTGTGCAGGTTAGCATTCCATTTGGGAATTAGCTGACTTAAACTGGAACCGTAAGGGAGACCGCAGCGGATGTGGATATTAAACTCTGAGGAGGGGAGGTTGGCGGAGAGGCATAATGTGAGCAAAGTCACCCTGGAAGGTGTTGGCAGCATTGTCAGCGCCCACAGAGCAGCTAAGAGCCCACGTGTGTAAGGCTGGGGAGGTCTGCTGGGGCTTACAGGAAGCTAGTGGGCTAAATTAAGGTGATAAGTCAGGCCATAATCCTATTTTGGGTGGTTTCTTACAAGGAAAATGGCTCACAAAACAATTACGGATACTCCCCTCAGGTAGCTGATCAGAGCATTTCTTCGAAGGACTAAAACTTGATAAGAGACACAGATAAGTTTTAGAGGAAAGATGGGAAATTGTAGATGCTTTTCTGGGGGAAGCAAGACCTATGCAATCATGGGGTCTGTTCATCAGAGTCCCACTTTAATAACAATTTATCCCACAAATAAGCTGCGTTCAGAGCCGCAGTACGAGTTTCCAGAAAGCTTAGCGTCGTTGTACCTGGCTTGTAAGTAAATGGCCCATCTCTGAGTCTCACAGAGGTAGCAAGGCCGTGCGAGCTGCCCATTTGTAGCCTCGGGAGCCACAGGCCTAACGGGAATCCTCATGAAGCTGGGTGTGAGTTTGGTCCTAGGAAAACAGCAGTGCTGAGGCAAGCTCTTTGTTCCACCCAGTGTGTTTGTTGAGGCATCTGGCCCTCCAAACAGAGGATTGTGAAAACGGGAGGCATGATCGAGTTTCGAGGACCTCTTAAAGTTTTCCCAAGTAACCCTCACTCCTTGCCCTTAGAGATGACTAATCCCCGTATACAGTGCCCCTCTTTTGTTTATCTGTCAATTATTTCCATTTGTTTGAGTCTCTGGAGCCCAGGTGGAGCCTCGCTGCCCTTCGAGAGGACAAGGGGGCGACACATTCTGATCTGGAGCAAGGGTGCCCGTGGCACATTCCTTTGTCGTGGGCTCTCATTGAGCCGCGTCCCTTGAGAGCACAGGTCTTCCATTGATAGTGATCTGTTTATTAGGAGGGCTCTTTGTCTCATCCCAACTGTCAGCACCAAGAAAACGGGACAGTGTCCATTTTTGTTTACCCCAGTACCTAGGAATTCAAGTCTGTGAATAATTAGGTTCATTTTTGTGTGTAGAGAACATCTGTAGATCTCTATAGAGGTACATACAACGTCTGTGCGGTCTGTGACCCACAACATCCACGTGAAATGCACATGTAATGTCTGTGTTGTGGGGCCGTAAGTTGTAAAGGAGGCAGAGGTTATCCATGTGTCCTTGCTCGCTTTTTTTTCCTTTTGTTATTCCCACACGATTTCTGAGAGAATGGCTTGTGACTCCATTTCTAGGACAGAGGTTTGTGGAGCAGGGGAGGCAAATATGGAATCCACCCATGGAAATGAAGGGGTGGGAAAGTGTCCGGTCCCCCCTCATGAGAGTTTCCCCAGTTTCTTCCATGGCTGCTGGCGTGGAAGACACATGCCTCACAGGTCCTCGTTATTGTCCCCGTACTCCCTCCACCCTTTCCTACCTTGGTGGGATTGACACAACCTCTCCCATCCCAAACCAGCATCCTCCTCACTTCCCCAGCTTTGTCTTGGTCATTCCCAGCGTGGAGAAGCCGACATGTTTCCTTGCAGGACAGGCTGCAAATGACTTGAGTCTGTGTTAGCCCTGACCGCAGACTGCCTGCTTTTCATCCCTGCTCCAGCCCACCAGCAGCCAGCTCTGGCCATGTCTGAATGAAAGGACAGCCATGCTGCTGCAGGGAGCATAAGCCTCGTCTCTCTGTCTGCCGACTTCGCAACTCCTCATTATCCACCCTATGCCAAACATTGTTCTAGAGCTCTGGGCATGTAGGGACCTAGACACAGTCCCTTGACTCCTGTAGCTGCCAGTCTATTGGTGGAGGCGGGACACATGCACAGGAGGAGAGGTGGCATTGAAGAAGCACCCAGGATGGTTCGAGACAGAACGATGTTGAAAGTTTGGAGAAAAGGGAGAATATTAGGGACTAGTTTAGACAGAGGTGCTCTTGCAGAAGAGGTAAGATGACTGCCATAATCCTCTCTATTTGTTTGTGTTACTACCCATGCCTCCTCTGTACCTGTCTATACATTTTTTTAGGCTTCGGTGCCATGTCTGGAATGAGTACTTCTAGAAGATTCCAAAGCACCCAGATATGTTGGCTTCTCTAGCCCCAGTGAAGAGTGATAATAAAACCTATGCGTCACACTTTGGGATTTGGAATATTGTGATTGTGTCCCATCCCAAGGTGCGGAGTCCCCTACCCCTGGGTCTCTTGGCTGATGCTGTGTGTTAATGGTGGCTCTAGCTGTGGGTACTTCTCTTTCTGTGATGACATTATTAGCAAAGAGCTTTTTTGAAAATGGTTGATTGGGGGTCCTTTCTCATATAAATGAGATGAAGTCATGCCCGTTAATTCACCTAGGCGATGATCCAAAGGTCAGTTTTGGTTCTAAAATTCCAGTTTGTGGAAGCTCCTTGAGATCACAGTGATCACATCATTCTATCACCAGGCATGTTGCAGGGCTGGGAATGTGATGATGAGCAGGGAATGATCTGCCCCTTCAAAGGGCTCACAATCCCGTGAGGGAGGCAGGTAAGCAAGTAAGCTCAGGGTGTTAGCGGTGGCCGAGCCAGGTTGCTCCCCAGCAGACACACTCAGAGCTCTGGCCGGGGACCGAGGGAGGGGAGGAACAAGAAAGACTTCCTGTGAACTCACGTGAGCTCCCTAAGTCTTATCGATCAGTGGAGTTTTATCTGCCAGAGAAGGGATGGGTTATTTGTTTCAGACAGAAGGAAGAACATGGGTAAAAAAAATAGACCTATTTATAAAAGCATGTTCGTCTTGCATGAGGAAAACTTTTTGTGGTTGGAGTGGAGTGTTGTGTTGTAGGTTCTTCAGAGGGAAAGAGTTGGGGCTGGAGGGAAAGTCGTAAGATTGGGAAGTTCTTTGAATGCCACCTGGAGTATTTTAAACCTGATCTCATAGGTGAATTTATTTTGTTTTGTTTTTCTGGTTCTGTCTTCCCCAGAATGACCCTAACCTCTCATGTCCTTTACTTAGTTGTATTTTAAGATTCCCATTGTTGGAGAACTCATCTCCTCCTGGCCTTTCTGCATAGCTGCCACACTGTTCCCCCCTCAGCTCTGATACTGGGCTGGGCATATGCTTAGGAGCTCACCTGGTGATGTGGTTCAGGACACGCTAGGTGTGCAGTAAAGGAGTGCTGAATGGAGGAATGAAATATCAGATTGATGGAGCCAGTCTTCTCTCTGAAGGGCATGTAAACCCAGAGTCTTCTGTTCAAGCCAGATTACCACACTATTCCTCCCTGGGCAGAGACCTCCACACCACCCATGGCATCTGGCAACATGCCTGGAGATGTGGAGGGTGGACTTAAGGCCTTGTTGGGGAGGCCCACCCACCTTGTTGGGGTGGACAAGGCAAGGGAAGAACAGGAAAAGGGTACAGGAAGTAGTAAAATAGGGAGAAAGAATAAAGTTGCCCATGGTAGGGAATGGGGGAGAATTTCAACTACTACCTCAGGTGCCTTTCAGGCCCACATGCAAGTTTAAGCCCAGCATGAATCCCCTATTCTCTCCAAACTAGAGGCTGAAAGGAGGACCAGGTGTTCACACAGAACTTGGCAGACTACGTTGGCTAGTTCGAACATGAGGAGAATTAAAAATGGCTGAGTAGTGAGGGATAGTAGGCAGTGGTTGGTCTGTTAGCAGATGTTAATTTCATAGAACGCTCTAGAGTAATCCTTGTGGGTCTCAGCCTTTTCGGTCTCTGGTCCTCAGACAGAGAATTGTTTAAGTCATTCCATGCATATTGAGTTATTTTGGTGACTGATTAGCACCGATGGCCACCAAGTGCTTTTCACATCTGTCCTTTGGTCACCTGACTTCTCTGAACCTCAGTTTCCTTATTTAATCCTCTCAAGGTTGAGTATTCAATCATGTGAACAAGATTTTCAAACTGTAAAGCAGTGCTATAAATGTAAGGTGGTTTCTGTCAATTACTGGGTCCTTGAGGGCAAAGCTGTCTGCTCAATACTTGGCTTACTGTATCGGTTAGGGTTCTATCAGGAAGCAGAGCTGCCATAAATATAGAATAAAGCATGTGTTAGAAGAATTAATCTTTACACAACTATGGGAGGAGCTGGGGAAGTGATAGCTTGGGAAGGCGAGCTGGAGGATCCGAGGAAAACCACTAGTCAGCCCTCCAGAAGCACTGGTGGACAGGTCAGGGCTTGCAGAGGAGCTGGGAGCCACGCAGAGTGGGGCAGGGAAGGGGGGATGGCATAGGAGTCCGTGGAAAGCTACCGCCTCTTCAGAGCTCTTTAGAGCTACCATCTCCAGCTCTCCAGCCAAGCATCTGGTGGTCTTGGGATCACTATCCTTGGCCAGTAAGGATAGTACTTGGGAAGAAACATGGAGAAGAAAGAAGAATGAGGACAAACTAGTGCCCACCAGTACCTGTGCCTCTGTCTCTTGCTACCGTTGACCATGGCAACCAGCAGAGCACAATGGCTGCAGGCTTCCTTGCTTCCACCTCCCAAATATCAAGTGCACTTCTGTTTCGGCTGGCTTTTAACCTGGAACTGCACAGGGAGGAGGATTCTGGGAAATGTAGTTCCAACTTGGCCAAGCTGACATGGTACCCAGCCTCACAATTTCATAATAGAGAATTAAAGATTCCAGCCTCCCAGGATCTCTCAAAGCCCACGGAACTGGACGCAATGTCATGGTTGTATGATGCAGCATTTTACCAGTGAGAAATGATGCAGCATTTTACCATGATCCAGTCTTTTCAGAGGTGACTTTCAGTTGTGTTGCTCAGTTGCTGGTGTGCAGTTGCTGGTGGCTCTGTACCTCTCCTGTCTTCCTTGCCATCCTGTCTACGGTGCCAGAGGTGACAGTTATCTCGGCACCAAAAGCTAAGTAAAGGTGGCTAGGTCCTGGAGAGCCTGCTTCTTCTGGTGGAATCAGTCTCCTTTCTATTACGGAGTTCTTGTTTGACCCAGGAAATACAGATGCTTACTGATCCTCACCCTGTAGGAAGGCTCCAAGGTTTCCAGGTATGAATGGCTACAGACTAGAGCAGAAGCTGTCATTTACAGTTTAGGTGAGAACCGGGTTCGATCTTTGGTCCAGCCTTTTCCACGCCATGGTCTCTTAGGCACACCAGCCCTCCCTCGTGCTTCCGCAGCCAGCCTGGGCCAGCAAGGGCCCAGTGAGTGCCTTCGATGGTAATCTTAGCCCCTGGAAAGAGAATACGATTTGTGAGATTTAATGGCCATACCTGGACCTTGTCACTCAGAAGTCTTTCACCTTTTTGTCATCTCTGATATTTTCCTCTGTGACCACAGTCTTTTCCCCTTACTCCTTTCAAATTCCCCTGTGTCTGTGAAACATACTTTTCATCCCCCCTGGCATCCCTTGATCTTGAATGTTCCTTTGTCCAGCCCACCAGGCCACTCTCATGGCCCCAGGCTCTACTCTTGTTGGTGTGCATTTCAGCAGGGGGCTTGTAGCATCCCAGGACCCTCTCCTGTGGTCCTTTGCCAGTCCTCACACTGTGGTCAGACTGTGGTTGAGTGATCTCCACCGACCATTGTCTCTGAGCCTGAGCTGTATCATCTTGCTGGGGAAAGTCTCAAACCCTGCCCACATGAGTTGCCCAAAAGTCAGGGTGTGTTTTCCGCATGTCAGCCCTCCCTCGTGTTCATTCTGTGATGGCTTCCGATTACCTTCCTTCTAATGCTTGTTCTGAACCTTGTCTGTGATGAGGGTCACGACCCCTCTCTGCTACTTTACTGAGACATTGGAGATAAACCTAATGTGCCTCAAGCTTTTGCCTCAAAACTTTTCTATAATTTTATCCACCCTTTTCTCCTAAACTCTAACAAAAGTAAGGGCCTATTTTTGGCTCCTTTTTCCTCTTTATGTACATACTGTCTCCCTGTGTGAACCCATGTGACCCGTGGTTTTAAACACCATCTATGTATTGATGACTCTTTAATGAAGGTCTCTGCTTGGGCATCCCCCAGCTGCAGACACACACAGCTGACCTTGAACAACATGGGTTTGAACTACATATGCGGATTCACTCACATGGGGATTTTTTTACAGTACTATAAACATATTTTCTCTTTCTTATGATTTCCTTTATGTTTCCTTTCCTCTAGCCTACTTTATTGTAAGAATATAATATATCATCCATAAAACACACAAAATACGTGTTAATCGACTTTATGTTATTAGTAAGGTTTTCAGTCAAGAGTAGGCTAATTAGGGCACCTGGGTGGTTCAGTGGGTTAAAGCCTCTGCCTTCCGCTCAGGTCATGATCCCGGGGTCCTGGGATGGAGCCCCATCTGCATCAGCTCTCTGCTTAGCAGGGAGCCTGCTTCCTCCTCTCTCTCTGCCTACTTGTGATCTCTGCCTGTCAAATAAATAAATAAAATCTTAAAAAAAACAAAAAGAGAGTAGGCTAATTAGTAGCTAAGTTTTTGGAGGGCCAAAAATTATATGTGTGTTTTTGGCTGTGTGTGGGGGTCAGTGCCCCTAATCCCCGTGTAGTTTAAGGATCCACTGTACAAGCTCTTTCCTGACAATCACCACCACTACAGCCTGAGGCCAGACGTCTTGTACTTGGTCTATGGTAGCTTCCTCCATACTGGTGTCCTTGCTTCCAAATTGGCCCCACCACAATCCATCTTTTACACAGTAGCTGGGGCGAACTTTTTACAAAAAAAGCAGAGTTTGTCATTCCCTAGCTTATATGCTTCCCATTTCAGCCAGCGTCCAAGGCCTCTGCCCCTCATTCATTATAATCCCGTCATGCTGATCTTTTTTTCCTATCCTGTGAACACACCAAGCTTGCACCATCTTAGTGCCTTTGTATTAATTAGCTATTCTCTGTGCCTGGAGCACTCTTGCCCCAGAGATCCACTCCCCCTGCCTCCTCATTCTGGTATGAACTCAAGTTCAAGGTGACCTTGTGAGAGGGTCCCCTTTGCAGACCATGCTGGCTAAAGCAGCCTACTGCCCCCCCCCCCCCAGTCACTGTCACATCAGGTTATTTATCTTGATAGTGTTTATCAGTCCTCTGGGTTTGTTCCTCGCTTTCTCCTTCTTAGAACTCCAGCTTCTGATAAGCAAGGACCCTGAGCTGCATATCTGCAGGGCCTAGAATGTGCTTAGGGAACCGATGGGCTGACTTTACAGAATAAACTACCCACTTGCGCCCTTGCTTGCTCTGGATTTTTTTCATGCTTGTGCCCTGTCTTCATTGCCTCCTTGATCGGTGCTTTTCCCTTGGCTCTTTCTCTGCGAATACTACACAGCATCGTCACTGCAAATGCACTCCCTCTGTGGTTACCGATCATCAGTGGTCATCAATTCCGTCGTCTTTTCTCAGCAGTTCTCTCCCTTGACTTTTCTGCAGGTTTGACATTGCTGTTCATTTTCCTTCCTTCCTTCCTCCCTCCCTTCCTTCCCCCCTCCCTCCCTTCCTTTTCTCTCTTTTTTTCCCCCCTCTCTCTCTCCCTCCCTCCCTCCCTCCCTTCCTTCCTTCCTTCCTTCCTTCCTTCCTTCCTTCCTTCCTTCCTTCCGTCCCTCCAGCCTGAACGCAGGAGTCCACTCTAGATGTCATGGGGGTAGGAAGCGGGTCTTGCCTGACGAGCTTGCGGGCTACTGGGAGCAAGTAGGTGGGTATGTCCAGGAGCGGATGGCAGATGTATTCTCAGCCCTTCCTTTTTGAGATCCTTGCATCCCATGGCTTCTAGGATATAAGCCTTTACTGATTTTCTTCCTAACTGCCTGTGATTTTTTTTTTCTTTGCTAAGTCTTTTCCTTCTGCTTGTGTCTTAAATACAGGAGCTCACGATGGCTTGTCCCTCCTGCTCTTCTCTGCACCCTGTCCCTCAGTGACCACCATTATCCCACATCTTTGCCTTTAGGCAGATCTCCTCTTTACCCACCTCCCCCCATGTGTGTGACTCCACATTCACTTTGGGCTCAGATACCTTTTGGGGTCTCCATCCCCATGGCCTGGTGGACCTTTCAACTTGCCTAAATGTCACTGGCTCTTTCCCCCACAGCTGTTAGCTTCCCCTCGCTGTCTCTCTCATGCCTTGGGTCTGTCAGCTGGGGCTGCATCTAGCATGGCCCTCAGATCTGCTGTCTTTCCATTCCCACGTTGCCCCAGTTTGGGTTCTTATTATGTGTCCCCTGTCCTCTCATAGAGGGCTCCCAATGGGCCTCCCATGTGCCTGTTCCAGTCTGCCTTTGGTACACTGCCCTTGCCCCCAGTGCTCTCCACAGGCTCCCCCTCCCCCCACACTCCAGGTCTTTGCTCGTGCTCCTCCCTTCAGCTCTAGTCACCTTTGTCCTCAGTGTCCCCTGTCCAATGCTGCCCCTCAGCCATTTCTCAAAGGCCTCATTCAAATGTTGACACTGCATGAAGCATTCCACCGATCCCTTTGGATGGACACGACATCACTCTCGAACCCCATGGCACTTGTCGGTACTTCTCTTTGGTTTCTTCTGTGTTTCCTTATGTTGCCGTTCTCACGTGGACCACGTGACCCTTAATGTACTCTAAATCTCGTAAAAGAAGATCCGGAGGCTGATTACCCTTTCTCTCTCCACCCTCCAGCGCATGGGCTTCCTGCTCGGTAGCTCTTTGTTGAACGAGTAATACCGCCTTATATTCGTCTAGTGTACCTCTGTGAGGTCTTAGCTGAACCTTCTTTTTTTTCTTTGTGATGATTATACAGCCTGCTCTAGTAGAACCTTATTTGCGTTCAGATAGGATTTTGAAGCATGGCCATATGTGACTTCATTACACATTCTCTGCTGGCTGGGACTTGTTTAATGTGTACATTGTTGCATTTTCCTCACTTAGGGAAAGCTGGCACGATCTCTCCCTGCCAGACCTCTCAATGGCAGACGTGAAGAGACAAGGTTTTTCATTTGTTGCGTCCAATACTCCAGTTAAGGCTCTGTGAGAGCTTACAAGTTTGACCTTCCGTGTGCTCATCGCTAGCTTGCCTGTGGACAGAGACCGCGTGTGGAAATCCACAGCTCCCCCTACCCCGCCCCCAGTCTCTTTTAATGGCCTTGAAAGGACTCACAAAAAGGGTTTTGGTGTCCTTTGACAAGGCAAGCTGAAATACCATAAGCTCTCTGTTGCAGTATTTCTACCTGTACCAATGGATTCAGGCACTGCCAATATTTATCTTACAAATGGCTCAGGTTGGAGAGTCAGATTGTTTGCTTCTAGGCAGCTCAGCGAGATGATAAAATTTGAGCCATAATAGAAACAGTTGCGAAAAATCCTTCTCAGATAGGCTGTACTCTGCGGGTCTTGATTTAGAATAATGTTGATGATAACCCGAGAAATAAAATCTACATATTTCCCATGGATATCATGAAGGGGTGGAAGAGGGTAGATAAATACAGTTCAGTCTTCATTAGCTTGTCTCTCTTAATGATTCCTCATGGTTGCCAGTAAGCACTTATTGAAATAAGCTTTGCAGGAATAGCTTACCTTGAAAAACTTGACTGCCTTTCTTTCCTATCCCCATCCACTCTACTTGATAGAAGAAAGTTGAAGGCATTCACTTATTTTCTTGAGTACTTCAAAGAGAGGGAAATGGGAATCTGGAAACGATTACCTCTTGCTTTCATAGTTATTCCTGCTGCTGAAAAGTCACAGCAGTAGGATTCCAAAAGCACTTCCTCTTAGGATTTTGGAATAAAGTTCCTTTCACCTTTTTTGAATATGAATGTGTGAGATGTTAGAGTTGGTCTCACGTAAAATAGTAAAGGTGGTAGGTCAGAAAAGGTTGAAGAAACTGGAAATTATCTTTAACAATTCTGTTTCTCTTGTCTATCAGCTTCATATTGAGGATATATAATATTTCCTCTGTTAGGCTCTCATTGTTGTTACTTTGCTGCCTGTCTGGTTCATGTTGCCCTTGGAGAATTTGAAAAAAATTTTTTTTGCTATTTACTTGCTCATTTATTTTTTTCATTGACATATAATGTGTTATTTGTTTCAGGGGTACAGGTCTGTGAATCCTTAGTCTTACACAATTCACAGCACTCACCATAGCACATACCCTCCCTAATGTCCATCACCCAGCTACCCCATCCCACCCACCCCACTCCCCTCCAGCAACCTTCAGTTTGTTTCCTGAGATTAAGAGTCTCTTCTGGTTTGTCTCCCTCTCTGGTTTCATTTTCCCCTCCTTTCCCCTATGATCCTCTGTCTTGTTTCTCAAATTCCTCCTATCAGTGAAATCATATGATAATTGTCTTTCTCTGATTGACTTATTTCTTGTAGCATCTATACCCTCTAGTTAGGGAATTTCAAGCTGTTTCTTCTTCCTACTAAGAGCAAGGGCAAAACCAATAGAAGGTGGTAATATCATCAGTGCAATTGAAAGCAGACCAGCCCAGCCCACCTTTGCCTTGACATGGCAACATAGAGACCAGAGGCATCTGGGGTCTGGTCCCTAATTTGCTAGCTCTTGTAATGTCTCTGAATCTCAGTTTTCTGTTTCAGTTCTTAGTCTCACCAGGTCTATGATAGGGGAGGTAGTATTCACCTTAGGGTTTCTGCTCTGAAGTGAATTACGAACAGCACCTAGCTCAGTGCATGGTATAAGAGACACATGGTGTATTATTCCTGCTTATACTCTGTCCCAACGTTATTGTTAAGAGATAGTTGCTGATGAATCAAAGTGAACAGGTCACAAAATAAATGAGAAATGCTGACATGATTTTAGCTGCTGTTATGGGTTCTTTGATTAATTAGGTATTTTGTATTATTCCCCTCCCTCCATTAGTTCGTTACACATTCTTTCATTTTTGTGGTTATTTTAGAGATTCTAGTATATATTGTTGACTTATTAATGTGTCTACTGGTGGTCCTTTTATCACTTCCAGGATCTTGCAAGAACTTAGAACATTGAAACTCCGTTTATTCCACTCCTTTTCTCACTTTTTTGTGCCGTTGATGTCATATATTTTAATTATGCCTCTCTTTCAAATTCCAGAAGGCATTAGTAACATTGAACTATGCAGTCAGTGTCCAGTAGATTGACCACAGAGTTATCCTTTATTCCCCGCCCTACCCCCCACACCATTATCCTTTCTGTTGCTCTTTATGCCTCCTTACATTTCCATGATTCCATCTGGGATCATTTTCCTTCCATTTGAATAGCTCCCTTTAGTATTCCTTTTTGGTATTTTTTTAGTACTTATTTTTTTTTAAAGATTTTATTTATTTGACATAGAACACAAGTAGGCAGAGAGACAGGCAGAGAGAGAGAGAGAGAGGAAGGGAAGCAGGCTCCCTGCTGAGCAGAGAGCCCGAGGCAGGGCTGGATCCCAGCACCCTGGGATCATGACCTGAGCCGAAGGCAGAGGCTTTAACCCACTGAGCCACCCAGGCGCCCCTCTTTAGTACTTTTTAAATTAATTCTCTTTCCCTTGTTCAGGGTTGGTTGAACGCATATTTATTTTGCTTGCCTTTTAAGGAAATTCTTTTTTCTGTGTAGAGTTGTGGGTTGGCAGTTCTGTTCTTTAATTACTTTAAAGATGTCATTCCATTGTCTTACGAGCAGTATCTGTTAAAAAAAATCAGTTGTCAGTTGTGTTGTTTCTCCCTTCTCTGTCCTTATAGAGTTTTACCATGATGTTCCTAGGTGTGGTTTTCTTTGTCTGTAGCCTGTGTAGGGTACATAGGACTTCTGGGATCTGTGGCACGATGTCTTTAGTCAGTTTAACATCTTGGTCATTATTTCTTCAAAAGTTAATTTTGCCTAATTCTACCACTTTCTTTCTTTTTCCTGGAGGACTCTCTTACACATGTGTTTAACCTTTTTACTGTTTCTATGTGTCTTGTATGCTATTTTCTGTACTTTTCATCCTTTTTTTTTTTGCACCCTGGGCTTTAGTTTGGATAACTTGTACTGACTTTTTTCCTACTACATCTAATCTGCTCTCAAACCAATTTGACCTCTTAATTTCAGAGACCCGATATATGTATATTTCAGTTTGATTAATTCAAGAGATTTTAATTAAGGAGTGAAATCCTGTTATCCTTTTCTTTAGTAAATTAATCGTAGTTATTTTAAAGTCCATACTGATAACACCAACATCTATTGTCTGGTTTTTTTTTT
>RCUC01111887.1:0-20299 GCA_003697995.1 Taxidea taxus jeffersonii
AAAAAAATCAACTGTGAGTAAATCCATTACTTAAAAGAGAAGAGCAAATGTGATGCGATGTTGCATGAGGCTTGAGAATAGGAATGTCATTCACTGAGCACCAGCTGTATGCTGGGAACCATTTTAAGCATGAAGACAGCCATCACCTGGTTGAGTCTTTGCGATACCCCCAAGGAGAGAGCTGTGATGGTTTTCTCCGGAAACATGTCCTCAGGAAACACAGGCAAGGAGCAGCAGAAACAGAATGGGGTCACAGAGCTGTTTGACTTGCAAAACTGAGTCCTTAAAGACCACATACACTGCTGCCTTTTCCCAAATCTCAATGAAATAACCAGAGAGTGGGAAGGGAGGGAAAGAGGGAAAGGGTTGAGGGAAAGGGGGAGGAAGGGAGGGAAGGAGGAAGGGAGGGAGGAAGGGCAAAGAGAAGGAAGGAAAGGAAGGAAGGAAGGAAGGATGAATGGAGGGAGTGAGGGAGGGAGGGATGAAGGAAGAAGGAAGGCAAAGGGAGGGATGGTTAGGGAGAGAGAGAGGGGGTAGGGTGGGGGTGTAGGGAAGGAGGGGGGAATCTGAGTCAGCTGGAAAACAGGGCATGAGGCCATCAACTGGCCAGAAAGTGTGTGAATTTATAATAAAATAGTCATAACCATAATCACAAACATCTACAATCTCTCATCTTCAATCCCACAATGGAAAAATCTCCAAAAACGGAGAAAAGAGTCCTCACGATTCATTTGCCAGCAAAACCAGGCCTGAATTGACGGGAGACTCCGTTTGGTCCTTGTTTGCCCCACTCAGAAGGAAAACTGCAGAGTTCCACTGCACAGAAGTATCGGCCGCCGGGCCCCATGCTCCAGCAGGGGTCGGTGGGGGGTGTAGGAAACATTTGGGATGTGCACAGTGTCTCTGTCTGAAATCCAAGAAATTCTGAAACACATTTAGTCCCCAAGGTTTGGACAAGGGCTGAGAACACATAGTGTCCAGTGACCCAAAGAATCCCCCCGCCATGAAATGTTCTCAACCGGAGGGACCACGAAAGAACTCGCCATCGAAGCCAAACCAGCAAGGATAGAAACTTAATGACAAAAGGGAAAGACATCTCAATAACTGATGGGCGGGGGGAGGGGGAAGGAGCCTGCTCTGTTGCCAGGAGAACTCATGGCAATGTTATCACATTAAGATCTGACATCATCCTCTCTCCCCTCTAGGCTAATTTCATAACCCAGTTTAGTCTGAGCCCAAGGACAGACACTTCTGGACCCTGATTACATTTGGGCCCCCCAGGCCCACCAACCCTCCACTGGGAAGCACAATATTTTGGTTGCACAGTTTCTGTAGAAAAAATAGAGAGGGTTTAGAGAAATGATTTATAAGAAACCTAAGGGTGAGTCTTCTTGTGTGTGGTAGCATTTCTACACATTTTTAACCAACAAATAATAGCTTCTGTGGTTTATGGACTCATAACTATATTGTGCAGTATGAAAACATGCATAAAAATATCAGTGGGACCCTAGTTCTAACATTATTATTTATGAAAAGAATGAATAAAATGTGACAAAGGATAAACCTCTATCTCAGAGAAGCCTGTTTTGTTACTCTCTTTTCTGTTTACTTGCAATGTGTTCACTCGCCCTTTGTGTCATCGAAAACAGTCCTCACCGAACGCCAGTCCTGTGTCGGGCATGGAGCAGACGAGGGGGAAGACAGATAAAATCCCTATCTAAAAGGTTTCACAACTAATGTGAAAAACTATACGAATCCCACGTCTTCTCAGGTCTAGAAAACAAACGCACCTTTCTGAGTGTAGACGGGAACAATGTTGATTTGCTTATTTGCTTTTAATGGAGTTTAGGCCAGTAAAATAATTAATGACAAGAGATTTTCTAACAAAATGGGCATATCCGCAAACTGTACAGGGACATTGGGGATTACCGGCAGGAAGAGAGGGAGGGACAGGCAGGAGACCATGGGCACCTCTGCTGTAAGCAAGATCTCCGCTCTAAATGTCCCCAAAGGGACAGAACGCAATGTGAAAACAGACGGTGTCCTACGCCATTTTCCAAAACTGGCCCAATTCTCTGAGCAAAAGTTCCTTGCCTGGTAAATAAAGGTAGACAACATAGTAAGTAAATACTGGAAGAAATAAAGCAATCAGGTTGAGATATTTATTACTGAGAATATTCCTAGGAAGATAGTCTCATTTTTTCAGAGTATTTATGCACATAGGATGAGAGCATAAAATCACGTCATCACTCCCTTGGGAGACCCTGGGAAGTAGCGCATGGTACGTGTTATGGAGATATCCTAAAAATTAAAACTTATGGCATTAAGTTGTAAAAAAAAAATTGTAAAGAGACGAAAGCATTAGAATTTATGAGCACCTACAATTACATAAGAAACTAACATCAAAAGGAAGTTCATGGCCGTTTCTTTCTTGAAAGGTATGATCCTGTTTACCTTTTATCCTTCAGTTCCTTGGCCTTTTCCCCTTTATTTATCATCTATCAAAATGAATTTCATGACAGATATGTCCATCTGAACATGAGTTCCATGCTGTACCTTGAGAGTGGCGCATTTGAGTTTGAGAGCAGAGGAGAGCGCTGTGTCTCTGTGAACACAAGTCCTACTCTTACCTCCAAATGCACAACCAGAGAACAGGTAGCAGGTAGAGTCATCCCCGAGGTTTGCTTTACCCCAGAATATACCATTGGGATTGGCTTAGCTCCCTTCCAAGGCACTTAATGAAAGTAGAAGTAAATAGAAAAAAGAAAATAGCCGCAGAGTGCCAAGGTACTCGTCAGAAGCCCATCTTCAGGGGGTTCAGGAACACGTAGGGGCTGGTTTTGGTTGTCAGCGGTGTGTGTGTGTGTATGTGCGTGGCCTGTCAGCACGAGTGCCCATGGCCACCTGGCCATGCGCGGGCCATCCCACACATCATGGCATAATTCGTGTGGCCAACATTGTCCTCCTCCTGTCCCCTAAACCCTGGTTTGTGGGCACCTGTCATTTTCTTTCAAGACATCCACCTGTCCCTCTCAAGGTAAGAGCATCTGGGCTTCCCTGTGAGGGGCCTTCCATCAAGGATGCAGGACCAACACCGCCACCATGATGGGCCCACACAGATGGGCACATGACATGAGCCCATCTCAGGGACTAGAGAAAGAGGGCTCTTTCCCTCAGGTGCCGAGCTTCTTGCTATTGGTAGGAAGGAGTGTGCTGCCCCAGCCTGCCGAGGGGCCAGTCTAACCCAGAGGAAATCCCAGAGACCGACAGCAAGAGTGAGAAGTGCTCCCATCGGAGTCACATGAACACCTTGATGCAGCTGGACCAGAAGGTGGTCACTGCTAGACTTTTCAGCTGTGAGCCAATAATACCCTTTCGGTTTCCTTTTTGTCGTTGGCCATGAAAACAGTCCCGATGAGTACAAATGATTGACCAAACTCTGAACTCAGTCTAATGCTGCAGGAAAGTAAATACAATACAGCACGTTTGAATTGCATGCTGTAAATATGTGTTCCGATGTCAACCTGCCCACGTATTGTCAGACATCATGTACACAAATCACATATCCAGCTTTACAAAGCCAGTCTTCCTCTTCTTTCGAAGTCTGTCTCCATCTGTAAGTGACCCCTTGTCCACAGCCTGAGCTAAGAGAAGTGGATTCTTCTAACGGGCTGGGAAACACATCCCAATGCCACCCAGGGCACATAGAACCAGCTGTGAAGTCTGTCGAGGTATCTGTATTTTCATGGAGGGAGGAATGGGGTCCTTCTATCGGGACTCCTAGGATCTCTCATTGTATTTGTGAAGATCTGGTCACTCCCTGTAGACGCTGTCACGGTGCCCAAGTTTGCTTCCCAGCATCATTACTGGCCTATGAGTGGAGGCATTTTTCACGTTGCTGTGTTTCTGGAACTTTGGCCATACTGGGAACCCTCATCCATTGTCACATAAACAGGGAGTGCTTAGTGCGTGCTGGGCAGTTTTAAGTACAGGGAGGAGCACTGGGCATGGCAAGGGACCTACCTCCAGGGGCTTTCCTTCATAAGAGCAAGCAAAGAAATCAGTGGACAGCAGACCTTCCATGGGGAGCAACTGCCACGAAGACACGCGGTGAGTGGCTGGGTGAGGGGAACAGCAGGTGCAGAATAAAGGTGTGTTCCCAACCACTACTTGAAAGGCAAGAAGGAACCAAACAGGCCCCGTGAATATCTGGGGACAGTATGCTGGTGAGATATTGCATGAGAAAAAAAAAATCCCAAAGCAGGAACAAGGGGACAAGACTGGACTCAGTGACCAGGAAAAGAACATCCCCTACTCCTTCACACCTCCTACCTGAGGGGACCCAGACAGGCTGTTCCTGCTCCCTTCCCACCTTGTTGCTTACCCATCCAAATGACTACTTGCCATGTTCTAAGGGACACATTCCACATGTCTCACAGGCGTACCTGGAGAGCCGTCTAGTCGCTACTGAGAACTCTGTGGTCAGCTAATTCTCTCTGTTTAACGTGATGTTCTCCTCTTTGCTGGCTTCCATGGGTTGGCCACATGTGAACTAACAGCAGGTGTTTTGCAAAAGGGGACAATGCAAAGCTCCTAGAGTGGCCTTCATGTCTGTAGAGGCCACCTTCTGTGGTCACCCTCAAAGCCACACAGGCCATGCATTATCTCACAAACCCTGCACCTGCTGAAGAAGCAGGCCTGCTGAGGAAAATGTTTCCTAACATGTACATCAGGAACGCAATCAGGAAGATAAAACCACGTGAAAGTCACTTCCCATGTGGATCTGATAATGCAGTCAATGTAATAGCTCAGGAGGAGGCCAGCAAGCGCGTTCTGATCAGATGGAAGAGTACACGTCCCTGCCCCCAACCTGCAGGGCGAGGTCGTGCTTCTTGGAGACCCTGTCACAGCTGGGAAGCAAATGGAGGGAACCTGAATAGTAGTCCTAGGCCAGAGAAACTTGTTTTTACCCAAAGCAATTTTTTAAGGTTTGGATTCTACTTTTACTTAAACATACTACCAAAAAATAAATGCATGTTTATATTGCTGAGTGTTTGTTGAAAGGATGCAACCGTAGCATCTGTCTGTTCTCCTGGCAAGTTACCATGGAGGTATGCCTCTCCCTTCTGAGCTGTAGATCTTCGTCTTATCTCTTTCTTATTTTATTTAATCTATAATCTATATATCTATCCATCCATCATCTATCCACCTATACACACTTCCCTCCTTCCTTCCATCCATCACCCATCCATCTATCCATCATCCATCTGCCCCAAATATAAACATTTTTCAACCACTTTCTTTCCAATACTTCTGCCAATGTTTATCCCAGAGTGCCAGACCTCTTTCTTCCTCCATGAAGTCAGGGGCTGGAGCACCAGATGACGACCATGGGACCAAGTCACCCACCGTAATCTACAATGTCTGAAAATGATCACTCACTTGCTCAGCAAAGCTACTTCTGCACACTTGTTCCTGTGCTGGGTGCTGCCTTATGATACCCCCCCCTCACCTTCCTCAGACCCCAGGCGATGCTGGTCTGCTCCAGATCTCATCAGTGGACTTGGTTACATAGGGTGACAGGCAAGTGGCTGCTGGGCTCCTGCAGGGAAGTGGTCTTCAAGACCGGTAGCTCATTAAAGTCACCAAGTAAGCTTTTAAACTATGGATGCTAGGGCCATGCCCAGACCGCTTAAAGTGAGTCCCTAAGAACAGGGCATCAGTATTTATAAAAAGCCACCCAGCTGGTTCTCCTGTACAGTTAGAGCTGAGAACCTACAGTCTTGCTGCTCATAACGTGGTCCCTGGACTAGCAGATGCTGCTCATAACGTGGTCCCTGGACTAGCAGATTCAGCAACACCTTGGAGCACATTAGAGATTCAGAGTCTGGGCACACCTGGGTGGTTCAGTCAGTCACTTCTCTGCCTTTAGCTCCGTTCATGATCCCAGGGTCCTGGGATCGAGCCCCCCATTGGGGTCCCCGCTCAGCGGAGAGTCTGCTTCTCCCTCTCTCTCTCTGTGCTGCTCCCCCTACTTGTGCTCTCTCATTCTGTCAAATAAATAAATAAAATCTTAAAAATAAAAATAAAAAAAGAAATTCCGAGTCTCAGACCCTGCCCTGATCAAGAGAATGAGAACCCGTTTTAATAAGATTTCCCAGTGATTCACGTGCACATAACAGTTTAGGAAACATTGTTCTAGGATACGGCTCTAGGTAAAACTTCCCTGAGATAATAGATTGCCCTGCAGGAGACTGCCTATAAAATAAAGCACAAAATTGGTGCTCACACAAGAAGAGGGTAATCACCCTCCGCACACACGTCAAATTACACATCCCTTGAGCGTGGGGGCTGTGCATCTCTCTTAGTCCCAGTAACATTCATAAAGCCATGCATGTGGCTTGCACACAGTAGGTGCTCACTAAACACCACCTGATTCGGGATCCTTAACAGACAGGGTGCCTCTGTTTGGAGACAATACACAAATCTCTCTGTCCTTCTGCTTTTCAGTGTTTTTATCTGTATAATCTGCTTAGCTTCTTTACTCTGAGACAGAAGCTACTTAGCAACTGAAGCACACTGATAAGTAATTACACACTAGGCACAGAAAGGCTCCTCATCTGGGAAGTTCTATAGGACTGGCTGAGGAACCCACCAACCCAACTGAGCTTATACTCTGCGCCGGCTCCTGTTCTAAACATTAACAAAACAGAACAAAAGCTCTGCTTTCTGGTAGCTTATTCCCCACTTCTATGCCCTTCAGGCAACCATGGTGTTAAAAAAAACAAACACTTGTAAAATCACTACGGTATTTTTCAACTGTTATTACAATTTATAAGTCTACCATTTACTTTTTTATCAGTATCTAAGGGCTTTCTTCAACAGATGGTTATAATTTTAAAACTCCAAATTCAATGTCATTGACCACATTCTTTTTTAAAAATACTGGGATGAAATAATTCCCAGGATGCTCTTCGAAGTTGTTTGTGAAATAGAGGGTTACGCATATGATCCTGCTTAGTTGACCTACCTAGGTCTTATCTATGAACATAACCAGTTTTCCCACTTGTCCCTGCAATTATTTAAAGGGAGAAGATGCAACAATTCACTTTTTAAATTTTTAAGTTGTGCTTAAATAGGTATCATATCAAATTTACCATCGTAACCACTTTTAAAGATTTTTATTTATCTGTTTATTTGATAGAAGGAGAGAAAGAAGGAGTTGTGGGGAGGGGCACAGGAAGAGGGAAAAGCAGACTCCTTGCATCTGATCAAGGAGCCCAATGCAGGGCTTGATCCCAAGACGCTGGGATCATGACCTGAGCCGAAGGCAGAGGCTTAACTGCGTGAGCCACCCAGGCGCCCCACTGTAACCATTTTTCAGAGTACATTTCAGAAGTGTTGAGTACATTTACATTACTGCGAAACCATCACCACCATCCATCTCCAGAACTTCTGATCTTGCAAAACTGAAGCTTTAAACAACAGCTCCCCATTGTCTCCCTGTGTCCCGTCCCTTGCTCCCCCATACTGTCTGTGTCTTTGAGAATTTGACTCCTCTAGGGACACACGTGAGTGGAATCCCACAGTATTTGTCGTGTTGTGACTGGCCTATCTCATTCAAAAGAATGTCCTCTCAAGGTCTACCTAGGCTGTAGTATGAGTCAGAATTGTCTCCTTTTCTCAGGCTGACTCATGCTCTCTGCACGTACCACATTCCGTTCCTCCAATCATCTGTCAGTGGACAGCTGGGCTGCTCCCACAGTTTGGCTGTTGTGGACAGTGCTGCTGTGCACGTGGGTGTGCAAATATCACAGCCACGATTTGTTGTTCAAAATTAGTCTCCAAACACTTTTGCACAGGACGGCATGTCCCCTTAAACAACCATCAGTTCAAACTAATAGAAGGTCAAGTCAGGTGTGTGTTTTTCAGGTGACTCGTACCAGAGAAAACGCTGGGTGTTCATCGCTGCTATCCCATTAGGAGAGAGCACCTCCGGTTGATTTAAAACAGAAGCTGGGAAGGGCTCCTGCACCATAAGGCATGGAACAAGTTTTTCATGGAAAGGACATGATATATATCCATGTTCTAATTAGAAACATGACCACATAAAGTTTCTACAAGGAAACACCGGAACAGTCTTTGACCACGTTTACTTTCTTATAGAGAAATAAAACTTTATTTTCCTCTCTGCATGAGTCTAGAAGAAAATTTATATGCTGACCTTAATGAAGGAATGTTCGGAGGGAAATCAAAGGCAGTGAAGAAAATGATCCAAAGGTTGGAATTTGTAAAACTTAGAAGAGGATAAAAGAATGTCTCCTAAAGAAGAAAAGACTAATAGAGTAGCCTGGGAGATAAAAAAAGAAGTCTGCACACACTAAGCAAGAATAGAGAAAGGGATGACTATGGTCAAAGCAGGAAAATAGACAAAAGTAGAAAAGTAGCTCCGGGGTCTGGAGCAAGGCATTGAGAAGAGAAGCCCATTATCTCCCTTCTTGTCTCCAATGCCGAAACCATTCACTGGCCTTTATTTGGACCAACCTGAATCCGTCAAGGAGAAGAGAGTGAAGTCAGTGGTGGGGCCAAAGTGCAGTAAGTCAGGTAGAGTCCACGGGGACATGGAATAAAGGACACAGCGTGATCGAAACAAAGAGGCAGGAAGGAGCAACGGGCCTTGAGCCATCTTCTGGAAGATATTTTTGGGGAGCATAAGGTACTAACAGGCCTTGCCTCCCCCCCACAAGAAGAGGATCCCTAAGGGGCTTTCCCTGGTATTACAGCTGATTGATTTCTGAATGATGAAATTACATAATGCGGTTTCTCTCCACCTTGTTCATGGTACCACCCACTAAACTCCCTACACCAACAACCGGAGTCATCGTTGACAATGGTCCTTCTTTCAGCTGTCATCTTTCATACCCAGTCTATCCGCCAACATACCAAATCCTCCCCAAACATCTCCCAGATCTGTCCTCTTCTCTCTGTCCCCATGTCAACCAATCCGGTGGAGTCCCCAGTGTGTCTTATACTCATTCATCCAATGATCCATCCAATGAGCCAGTGATCCATTTGCACAGAGCAGCCACAGTCACACCATCCCCCCTGCCCAGATTACAACAGGTTCGCAGCATCCCAATAAAAATCCAAACCACTTGATGGGCTGAGAAGACCCTTCATGTTCTGGCCCTGCCCACCTTCCATGCTGGTCCTTCTAAGATGCCTTTGCCTCACTTGAGGACCCCAGGTGGCTGGTCCCCTCATGTTCCTCCAGCCCAGCATAAACACACACCCTTTCCTTCCCTCTGCACATTGGACTTCCTTTTCCATATCATGGCCTTCTCCACACTGGCCATGACGGTGTCCTGCTTTACAGTACAAAAGACAAAAGTGATGTCTAGAGAAGTTAAAAAAAAAAAAGAATCCAAATCCAATAAAATCTGAGACACCTATATGCTAGATTCTAGAAAAGCAGAATTTTTAGATTTGTTTTACCCATAGGTGGTGCTTGGTCCTATGACAACATCTGGCCCATAGTTAACCATTAATCACTGAACCTAAGATCTAAAGGAACACCACTTTTATATAAATTGGCTTAATGGCCTTAAATTCTAACATACTATTTCCCAAATTGTAATCTGAGGAATATCATGGATGGCCTTGGAGGATAAAAGTAAATAAAAATAAAAATTGCAGTGATCATTTGGGATTTGTGCTGCACGGCCCTATCGCAAAGAACCGTGTTCCCATTGTTTAATATGTACTTTCCTAATTCTCTAAAGCCCAGAATCTTCACGAGCGTCATCTGTCCTCTTAACCTCTCCATGGACACAGCTTAGGAAATGCTGGTCAAAAATATCTCATTCACTGAGAACGACCACTCTCAAGTAAGAGAAGCATCACTAATCTTAAGGAACATTTTTTTTTAATGGTTCTAATGTTGTCCCAGAATTTCGGAGCTCATAACCAGCAGGAATACAAGACTTCACTTAATGGATCATTAATTTTTAAAATATGACATTCCTAATCTGCCTATTTCAGGCTTGATGATGTGCCAATTGGTCATGTTTAACTGTGTACTCCGAAGGTTCAAGTAAAAAGTGGTGGTTTGTTATCCAGGTGTTTTTCCTCTGACTTCTCATACAGAGAATTTCAGACGTGCACAACACATGGTGAGCATCCACGTGTCCGCCACCCATCTCAGCAGTTTGCCCTCCTGCCACACCCAACCCCACACCCACACTTGATTCATCTGAAGTCAATCCCGAGTATCCAAAAGGTACTTTTTAAGAGTTAGATGTTGGGTAATGTTTGTTGCAAAGAGTGAGAAAGCCATAGCTCTCACTCCATCATACAGCCATACACAAGCATGCACACACATGCACACACGCACACACACACACACACATATACATGTGCGCGCACACTCACACGCACACTCACATACACACACTCACATTCTCACACACTCACACGCACACTCACGTTCACACTCACACACTCACATACACACGCGCGCACACACGCACGGGTGCACACACACACTCATATACACACACGCACGCGCACAAACACACACACACACTTTGCATGTTTACTAAACAAGCAGTCCCAGCTGCTTCTGACTGTGGGCTGCTGTCCCCGAATTCATGACATGGCACGGGAGGTGCGTTCACGGATCTCTCCCTCACTGTTGGTGAGGACTACTAGGTACGAGATATCTGTCCCAGACCACGGGGACTAATCCACTAGCACAGTTCCGACCGTCAGATCGGTCGGACCCACACAAACCTGTCAACAAAGCCAGTCAGAGGCTAGCTCAGAGAGGGAAAAAATCAATACGCCTTTGAATGTGTCACATGGCTGTCAGGGAGAACATGGGTGTGCGGGCTGAGACGCACACATCTGGCCAACTTGCCTTCCTCTCTCCCAGCCCTTCTCTCGTTTCTGCCTGGGGTGCCCACCCTCGCATGAGATGCCCACTCCAATGACAGAGCGCCAGTCACTGTCCCTAATTTATAGTTTCTGTGCCACGTACTTCTCTTAGAAAGGGATTTGAGACTGAGGATAAATGAGCAAAACTTAAATCAAAGGAAAAAGTACTTCATCCTAAATTGCTTTAAATTCTGGTCACATGTGATCATTATTAACAAATACACTTCTCTGTAAAACTGGGTTTTACAACCCACATCACGACCTCATGTACACAGAGAATTCTACTGGACCTTTACAGAGGTTCGAGCTCCTATCACTTTCAGCACCTGCTTTTATTACTTGTAGGATTTAGGAGCATGGACACTCATGCTATCACAGTTTAACAAATCAGACATACCCCACATCACACATCCCTGGGCCTTCCGATCTTACTTCTGAATAACTAGCTCACGAGGGTACATACCAAAGATCTATAAATCAATAGCCCCTATGAGTAAGAGGTAATTCAATCTTGGACTCTAAATTGAAAACTGAAGCAACTCTGGGTATATATTTCTCCCACATACAGCAAACAGGTATAAAATTTGAGATTATGAGCAATGAATGCAAGTACATAAGAGAGGTTGTCCAGCTTCATTGCTTTTCCCTGAAGACGATCATTACGTACACCCCTACATCCATGAAGGATTTCTTTTTGAAAACCTCAACATAAAATTAAAGACATTTACAATCAATGTCTTGGCAATTTTGATAGAGGAAGAGAGGAGCATATCTGCACTCATCTTTTGCAGCAATGAATCAAATCTAGTAAACAAAGAGCCAGAGATTCAGGATCATAAACCTAAGCTCATGTGTTCAGGACCATAAAGAAATTATGTAAGGGGACCCATGAAAGTCACTCATCAGGCCCCAAGGAAATCAGAGGTGCTACGCATCTTGTGTGTAAAATCGACTTCGGAGTTCTGTGGAAACTTTTTGCTAGAGAGTCACTGAGGTCATGGCCAGTGATGGGGGGGGCTCGGGCTCCCTTCACTGCTGATGGGATGGCACAGGAGTCCGCAGAAGAGGACACGGGTGAGACAGGCACTGTGATATTTTCTCCTCACTTAGTGGCAGGAGACAGAGTGGAATTCAGCAGAAGAAGGACATCACTGGGACACAGATTGGGACACGAGTGACAGAAAATAAAGACAATGCAAAGTGTACAGGCTGTGAATAACGTTTGTGGATCATTTAAAGAATGTCTGCAAGGCTGAGATACAGTCCTGTCCAACATTTGATTATTCGTGGCGGGAATTTGCAACACAGATTATTTTTTTTAATCCTGAATCTTAGGATAATTTTTCAAAGAACAAATTACTTGAAACCAGAGCAGTAGAAACGTGTCACGTGCACCCAGATGGCGCGTCGATTTGGCTTCTGCAGAGGGCTCAAGTCTGGCTGCATTCCCGTTTGGGAAATGGTCCTCCTCAATTCCA
Source organism: Taxidea taxus jeffersonii (assembly GCA_003697995.1). Taxonomy (NCBI): domain Eukaryota; kingdom Metazoa; phylum Chordata; class Mammalia; order Carnivora; family Mustelidae; genus Taxidea; species Taxidea taxus. Next base: position 12,414 of record RCUC01111887.1, read on the forward strand.
AGTTCATTTGGCTTTTCCAATGATAGGGTTTCAATTTGAACAGATCACAATGCCAAGAACTAAAAATTTCACCATCTAATTAGGGAGGGGGAAACTCAGTATGGCCTTTCTTTCCTAATATCATCTGTAGTTTGAAAATGACTTGATGAAGGCTCTTTATAAAAAGCCCCTCACTTTTCCTGGTACGGGAACAACTGCAGTGAAAGCTACTGGGACAATGGAGTGGGCAAAGAAGCAGAGGAAATGTATGTGAGATCAGAAAAAGGACAAGGCTGGAGATTTCAAGGTCAAACTTCATTAAAAAAAAAACAAACCCTCACTACTTGATGTGTCTATCAGAAGGTTTCTCCCCAGGTGGACACCCCGTTAGTCTAGGCGAGGGCAAGTAAGGATGGCATTGGGTGGGTGTAGGTGGGTTGCACCATTGAAGAGGAACAGAAAGTTTCTAGAATTCATGCAGGTTTGGGTGCGATGTGCTTCCTGGGATCCACTGTTCCGTAGATCACATTACTGCCTCAGCTGGTCCCTGATCCAAAATAAAGCCTAGAAACATCAATCTGAGGGCATTTCTACCTCTAGAGGAATATATTTATATTTCAGAATCTACTAGCACACATACCCAGATATGCAATATCCTGTTTGCAGGAAAATGCGCTTGAAGTATTTGACGTTGAAATGAAACTCAAAAACTCAGGGTTTTAAGTCTATTTCCAAGTGACTTATCCTGAGAAGCACAATATTCAATGAACTCCTTTTAAATCAATAGTTCCAAGCATGCAGTGGTGTGGGCAGGTCCTTCACTCCAATAAAGTGCTTTGACTTGAAGTCCTGACCAGACCCTTTGTCTCACCCGTGCACCTCTCCCATGGGCCCTATGATGCCATGGGGCACCAGGGTGGCTCAGTGGGTTAAGCATCTGCCTCGGCTCAGGTCATGATCCCAGGATTCTGGGATCGAGCCCTTGTTGGGCTCCCTGCTCAGTGGGGATCCACTTCTCCATCTCCCTCTGCTCCTCCCCCTGCTTGTGCTCTCCCCCCCATTTCAAATAAATAAACAAAATATTTTTAAATATAAAAATAATGCCTTATTACATGAAGGGCTTAAATGAAAGTAATAAAAGATCTTTAAGTTACTAGTGCAAAACAACCCCCCAAAAATCCCCCAAATCCCACCAAGTCCCCACTTTGCCACCTATACCTAGGTGGCTGCTTCTTTCTCCATGAAATAATTTACCAACACAAAATCTGAACCAGAGATAGAGATGAATGAGGCTCTAGGAAACATTCCCATTGTCACCCAGACTCACATGGGTGAGCCCTCCTGCTAGGCAGCTGCCATTTCTGCTGTTCATCATGTGACCTTTCTAAAGCCCACCATCCACATCAGAAAGACACTCTGACCCTCTTCCACACAGAAATTATATAGTTTTCAGATGTAGCATCATAAAGTGGGGAAGCACACTGATCCATGTTTGGAAAGGTGCCCCTACACACAAAAGCTATATAGGAGAGTTGACTGTTTACTGAAGGGATGTGTGTGTGTGTGTGTGTGTGTGTGTGCACTTCCCTTTAGAGAAATGAGTAAAGTAAAACGTAAGGAATAACAGCTTGGCTGTGGACCTTGTGCATTAGAAAATGTTCTAAAATGCCCCTAAAATTCTTGGTGTGGAAGGATCTCCTTTGTCTTATACACTCACCCACATTATTCAGTGCTAAATTTTAACAAATGTCACAGCACAAGACTGGAAGGTGACAAAAATAAAATCGTCTCATGAAAATAATGGGAGATAGCTTTTGCTTTGGGACTAATAAATATTGGGGATTTGGGAATATCTATTTCCCTTAGAACATTGTCATTTTGTGAAAAATCAGCTGTGAAGCACCAGGTTGCACGGGATTTGACCCGCCCAGACACTCTGAACTGGGAGGGGAAGTTGATGTGAAGCTGTGCTGCAGAGTAGCAGAAAGAATATATATTTAGGAAAGTAAATCTCTTCTTAAAGCATTAAGAATTATTTGAAAGAAAATACCATAATTTTAATGGAACAGTTGCTCATTCAACATTCTTTCAATAAACATTTATCAAGCTACCTTTATATGCCGGGGATCATAACGTTACACTTGAGGTGGGAAGGTACGATTTTAAATAAAATCAAAATTAAGAAAATAATTCTTATCCTAGACAGTTTCTTCTATTTGGATTCTTCTCTAGTTAGGGAATAATCTCTCAAAAAACATGAAGTGTATTGTCCCCAAACCACATGAAATGTCCTAGATATGTCAACTATCCAAATTCATACCATATTTGAAAGTGTTTTTCTTGTTTAAATAAGTCCCTACTCTCAAGCTACGGCTGTTATAAGTTGTTCGTCATTCAACTGACAACTTTTGTTGACTCTCAAACACTTGGGTGTTGTAGAAAACCAATTTCAAAAGGCAGAACTTAAACTTTCTAGAGAAGGAGAAGCACAAGATAAGACCCCAAGTGAGGGCATGAAACACCCTGTGTCTCAGTATTCTTATCTGGGAAGTGGAGCTGCTGAAAATAATCACCTACAGGGCTGTTAGAAGTTGTTCAGTAGAACCTGACATAGGTCATCAGCCATTTACTAACCAAAACGTTTTCCAAGTGTTTCAGCGTAAGCTCAAACCTTTCCTCAAACAGGTCTTCTGATTTCTCTCTGAGGGTAAAAGTAAAGAGCCTCTCAGTCTAGTTCATGGCTCCTTATACTCTATCTGATTGCTGTTTTAGAAAAGTAAACATTTAATAAAGCAAGTGCTTATTATAATAAAACCCCAGAGATTATTAATTCAATAGCATTCTAATGCCTTTACATTGAAATTGCAGGACTCCAGATCATTCAGTATACCTGGCGTTTTAGTAACTCTTCTTAAATAAGACAATTTCCGCTTTTGCTCCCTAATAAGCTCACACAAGCAGTTTCTTATTTGCTTGGAAATCATGCAGTCCCAAGCACCTGCTTTCTGGAGCAGGAGTACTTCACACAGAAGATGAATAATAACAACAACAACGCCAACAGTTACATCAAACACTGTTCGAAGCATTTTGTGCAGATTAATTCATTTAATCATTACAACCAGCTTAGGATATAGTTACTGCTATTGTTGCTCTCATTTTCCAATCAACGAAACTGAGACTAAGAAAAGTTACCTGATCAGCCCAAGACTCCTGTGGGGGCTGTGGCGGATTGGGGATGTGGATCCTCGCGCCTTCTGACTAGAGAGACAAATACATAGCTAGAGACCGGGAATTGGCTGGGTAATTATAATTCATGGAGCACCTCCCCAGGCAATTCTAATCTTTATCAAAACACTGTCCAATTCTACAGAGAGGTAATCAATTGTTGACGCTCTCACAGCTGTGACGTGGGGTCTAAGTTCAAACCCAAGACGTCCCACAGACTGTTGGCAATGATGAAAGGTGAACAGAAGCCTGCAGCCTTCCCTAGGAAGTGACCCCGTTAGGAGATTTTGAAAACGGTCTATATTTGTTTGTTTACTGTACCTGCTTATTAGCTTCTCCACAAAAGACATCTTGACGACACTCACACAGAGCAGCATGTGCAAGACTTTCAATTCTTTAAACTGCCCAGATCTGGACAGTCAATAGTGTGCATCAACACTGTTTCCAGAAACCAAAAAGACTAAAATATTCTATAACCTTCCCCCCCTTTTTAAAGCTCTACACTCAATGTGGGGCCTGAACTTGAGACTTCGAGATCAAGAATCACGTGTTCTACCAACTGAGCCGGCCAGGGGCTCCTGCAAATACTCTCATTAGTTTCCCACACACGGACACAGGAGAGTTGATACAAACAGGGCTCAGTTGTAGATGTTTCAATCTTAAGTCATTGTTTATCCAACAAAAATACAGTTGCTTTCGGATTGACTTTTGAATTTCGGGTACTTTGGGGGAAATTTTTTAAAATTTTTCTTGGTTATTTTTGGTTGTTTGTTTGTTTGTTTGTTTTTAGTTTTTTATTTAAATTCAATTAGCTAGGACGCCTGTGTGGCTCAGTTGGTTAAGCCTTCAGCTCAGGTCATGATCCCAGGGTCCTGGGATCAAGTCCTGCATCGAGCTCCTTGCTCGGCGGGGAGCCTGCTTCTCTTGCTGCCTCTGCCTGCCACTCTGCCTGCTGTGTGTGCTCTCTCTCTGACAAATGAATAAATAAATAAATTCAATTAGCCAACATATAGTACCTCATTAGCTTCAGATGTAGTATTCAATAATTCATCAGTTGTGTATAACACCCAGTGCTCATCACATCATAATTTTTTTCTAGTATAGTTGACACACAAGGTTACATTGGTTTCAAGTGTACAACACACACCATATGATTTCACTTGCATGGGAAATTTTGTATTGCATATAAGTTTTCAGATGGCTAGCCATTTGGGAAATTTATTATTCATTTTTCCAGTAATAAATGTCCCCCTTTCCCTTAGGGGATGGAAGCCTAGGACTCTAAATTACAAAAATATCCACTGCTACTGAAAATGGGATCATTTATCAACAGCATGAGAGTTCACTTTAGCAACAGATGGCTTCATATATGTTATTTACTAATGTGTCAGTGCAATCCAGAGAGCTGGGTGGGGGAGCAATGTAACATGCCGAGTTTTGAAGTGGCAGAATTCGGCTGAAAAAGTGAGTTTATACTCATATCCTCTGTATTAGTCAGCTCAGACTGTCATAACAAAATACCATAGACTGGGGGGACTTAAATAACAGAACGTAGTTTCACAGTTCTGGAAGATGGAAATCAGAGATAGGGGTGCTGGTAGAGTCGGATTTTGGTGAGAGCCCTCTTTCCTTTTCACTGGGTGTTCACATGGCTCTGTCCCTCTTCTTAAAAGGCAATAGTCCTACTAGACTAGAGCCCAACCTTTAAAAACTCATTTAACCTTAATTACCATTTAAAGACCCTATCTCCAAGTATTGGGGGTTAGGGCTCATGAATGTAGGACACAATTCAGTCCACAGAATGACCTGAAAATACAAGTCACACAGTTTGCCTACAATCCCTGATGTCTTAGCTCTGGAACATCTTGCTTCTGTCCCCACACTGGTCCCCAGCCCAGTCTGACACAAGGGCAGGCTACACACAGCTGAGGAGGAAGCAGCTGATGGTGTGGTTGCCAGCTGGCATTCTAACACAGCTGGGGCAAGGCAAAGGGGCCAGTGCGGGAATAGTCATTCAGGTATGGGCACTCTGCACTGAAACCCTCTGTGTTTTGTTTCCTTCCTCTTGAACCTGTTTTTATTTCAGGATCTCATTTGATACATGTTTGTCAGTTGTCAAGCAGGCAATAGAAAAAGACATAAAATAGGTATAATAGAGGATCAAAAGACATCAGAATTTGTTAATGTACTGAGAGCATCCTCCCAAAATTTGTGTCCTTCCTGGAACCTCAAAACATGACCTCATTTGGAAATAGGGTCCTCATAAATGTAATTAGTTAAGATGAGATCACAGTGGAGTAGGGTGGGACCTTAGTCCTATCTGACTGGTGACCTTATAGATGAGAAGAGACACAGAGACATGCACAGAACAGAGGCCCTGTGACCAAAGAGGCAGATATTGTAGTGAAGGTGTTTAGAAGCTGAGGAATGCCAAGGACCAACTGAACAGTGAGAAGCTCAGAGAAGAGAATAGACTACCCCCCAGAACCTTCAGGGAGAGCATGGCCCCGCTGACATTTTGATCCTGTGCTTCTAGCTTCCAGAACTGTGACAGCATACATTTCTGTTGTTTTAAGGTATGCTGTTTAGCATCCATCTAGTGATACTTTGGAAACGAATAGTTAAAATCTGGAGGGGGGAAAAAAAAAGAAAGGAGGAATTCAAAGGCAAATTCATTTGTGGTTGGAAAGCATGCTGAATTCTGCTTTAGTCATGCTCTGTTGGAGGTGGCAGGAGGGGAGCAGACAGTGCAGAATTAGCAAGCCCAGGAGAGAAGACAGGCCCAAGTTAGGATCATCTACATAGACATGGCAGACAAAGCCCCAGGAAAGAAATGAGATGACAATAAAGAGAGTGGAGATTGAAAGGAGCTGGCGTGAAGACTGAGTTTTGGGGTCTATTTACATTTCTGAGCAGGGAGGAAAAGATTAGGAAAGTGATAGTGCAGAAATAATCAGAGAGGAGAAAGCCAACCAAAGGAGGGCAACCAGTGGAGGAAGAAGGTCAAGGGTATAGGTTCTTCAAGGAAGTCAGAGAACTTGCCATTGGAATTTGTCATTAGGAAGTCCTAGGTGACCTTGAACATTTAAATTTCAGTAGCATGCAAGTGGTAGAGACCAGACCATGCAAGATTAGGAAGAAGTTATTCACTTGCTTTCTCTAGCATTTGGTGCTGGGCACATTCAAAAAGTGATTGTCCAATGGGTGGCAAGCAAGGGGCCACCATCACTGAGAAAACTGCCCTGTACAGAAACCAATTAACATAATAGGTCTAGAACTGCTTTCCTTAACAGGCCTGCTCACAAGGCTGACCCTTGGCTGGTGTCTGGTAAATGGAATTTCAGGAGGGTTCCTGCCATCTCACTGTGTCCAAACTATACAAACAATATGGTTTCTTGAGCACCTAAATGCCTGTCGTCCTTCTGAGAGTCTGGAATTATGGTACATGTCAGGCAGAGGGTACCCACCTGATGGGCCTCTAGTAAAATCCTTCAACACTGAATGTCTAATGAGTTCCCTGGTAGAGAACATTTTACACTTCATATCATTGTTCCCTGCTATGGAGATTAAGTGTGACCTATTTGACTCCATGGGGAAGAAAGTCCTGGAAGCTTGTGCCTGGTTTCCACATACCTTTTCCCTTTGCAGATTTTGCTGTATATCCTCTCACTATAATAAATCTCAGAGGGGGGTAAAATTATATGCTGAGTCCTGGGAGTCCTCCTAGCAAATCACCGAGCCTCTGGCATATGCATAAAATAAAAATTCTATAAGATTAAATCTAAGACAAAAAAAAAAGAGCTGGATTGAGAAGTGAAATATTCAATTTGGAATTTTAATATTCTGCCATTTTATTAGGAGAGGGACCAGTAAAACCATCTTCTGTCCACATATGAGAGCTGAGGCAGGGTAAAAAGACATTCGCTCCCTGATCACCAGCTAATCTGTGGGTGCTGCAATCAGCAGCCAAAATCCCCTGGTGATGCTTGGTAGGAAACCAAGCGGTGTGTTAGGCTAACTGAATGACCCAATACCTTCATGGCAGAAGGGGTGTTTCATAAACACACACACACACACACACCCTGACATGTTCCAGGATAAATTTGCTACCACATTTTCCTTGTTTTTCCTTTCTTCCTCCATCCTCCCTCCCTTCCTTCTTTCCATTTCCTTCCTTCCTTCCTCCTTCCCTTCCTTCCTTGCTTCCTTCCTCCCTTCCTTCCTTCCTCTCTCTTTATTCCTTTCTTTCTTTTTTAAAATATTATATTAACATGCCTTTAGCCATGTGTCTACTTGTCTCAGAAGATCAAAACTCAAGAACTTTTTTGTTTGTTTTGCACTACAATCTTGAATACAATTTCCAATTTGGAGAATGGGAATGTGTCTTCTCTCTGAAGGCTGACACTTAGTAGACTTTCTGCTCACTCTGGACCATTCAGGATCTCACTAATGGCTTCTTTCTGAAATACCAGACTTGAGCCACCCCTCCAACATCTAACATGACCTTCATTCCCGGTGTCGGCGGTTTCTCTGCACTCCCCAGGCAGGTTTTAATTACTTTCAGGGGGCAGCAGAGTAACATGCAAAACTAATTTAGTGAAAATAGACTTAAGTGGCAAATGCATGATCAAGTAATGGCTTTTTAAAATGAAAGAGACCAAGACCCTCCCTTCCTGTGCGCA
>RCUC01111895.1:0-11826 GCA_003697995.1 Taxidea taxus jeffersonii
GCCCCCGATCCAAGAGTCTGGCTGGATTACTGTAAAGTGGGGGAAGAACGTTCTCTGATGGAAATGGAGAGATAATTTGGGGCAGCTGGGACAAAAACATCCAGTAGTATTTGTGGCTTTCAGTTGTCGCTTTCTTACTATGTGCTACTCCGTGTTAAGGACTTTGAAACCCTCCCTCACTTAATTCTTATATTGGCCTGTGAGGTGGGTGTTATTTTGACCTCTGTTTTGGAGACAAAGAAGCTGAAGCTCTGAGAGGTTAAAGGGTTTTGTGGGTTCACCTGGTAGGTGTGGGGGAGCTGATGTCTGGATGTAAAAAGTCTGGCCCAGAGGCTCGAGCTCTTAATCATCATGCCTGAAGCAAGAATTAACCTAATTTTCAAAATTCAGTGCGCCTTGAGAAAGGCTGACTTTATGTCCATTTATTCATGACTCTTTTAGAGACTCTCAAAGGCTGGTTTTTCTGGGTGGTGAGAGAAGTCCAGCTCAGGAGAGGAAGGTTGGAGGAAAGGGAAGTGATTGCAAGTACCAGGTTCCCTTGAAGGCCCAGGAGGGGTCTTTCTCCCTCTGTGTGTTGCCCTCCCCTCCCCTGCCGGCCAGGAAGTTGACACAAAGGGGGCAGCCCAAGGCCCTGGACAGGCGCATGATCAGCCTCAGCCATTGCGTCCTTTGTGATTGGAGATAGCCCTCCTTGGTTTATGAACTGCTTTCGCGGCCATCTTCACACTCACAGAGGTGTAGCGGAGTTTCTATGGAAGGAAGTCAGCTGGGGAGTAGAATCAGGTCAGGCCCTGAACTGTGGTTGGCCCTCCCACCAAAGTTCACGTCCTGACCTGATCTCTGACCACCTTCTCAGGATCTGAAAGCCAGCCTGGGACTGTCAACTTCACATTTGTCACTGTTTTCCCTGTGGTGTGTGTGTGTGTGTGTTCATTTTTCATTCAAATTTACCAAGAGATCATTTATACATAATAAAATATACCCATTTCAAGCATGCACTTTGAAGAGTTTTGTCGAATAGATACACTGTGAAAGCACCATCATAATCAAGACATAGAACTTTCCTTCCCATCATTCTGTAAAGTTCCCCCATCCCCTTTGAATTAATTTCCCCCAGTGGGACAGTGGACTTTCTGTCACAACAGACTCATTTGGTGTGATTCTAAGAAAGGAATCATACAGTACATACTCTTCTTTTACTGGCTTTTTTTGCTTGAATACTGTTTTTAAGATTCATTTTGTTGCATGTGTCAGCAGTATCATCGGTTTTTTATTGCCAAGTAATATATATAGTATATATCTGTGGTGTATATCTCTATATTTATAAAGATATCTATGCCACAATTTGCTCATCTGTTCACCTGTTGATGGACATATGGGTTATTTCCGGTTTGGAGCTACTAGGAACAGAGGGGTCGTCAACACCGATGTTTGGATGTTTGTGTATACCTGTGTTTTCATTTCCCTTCTGTAAATACCTGGGAGGGGAATTGTGGAGTTCTTGCCTCGTGCTATAAATGCATGTTGAACTTTTTAAAGAAACTTTCAGATAGACTGATTTCCACTCTGGTTGTAGAATTTCGTGTTCCCACAAGAAGTGCAGGAAAATTCCAGCTGCTCTCCGTCCTTACCAACGCTTGGGGTTTCTCAGTCTTTTAAATTCCTTAATGAGTTTTTAACCATCAATTAACATTTTACCCGCAGACAGCTGTTAGTAAGGCGCTACTCCGGAAATATGTAAGGAGCTCTTTCCTCTTCTGGTCCCTCGTTGGAATGCTTTTGCTCCCTCGTTTCACATGACATAACCATGCAGCAGCTCCACCGAGCATGATTATGAGGAGTGAATGACTGCCCCAGATCCTGTGTTCCGGAGCACATTAGAACCCGGGCTCTCATTCATAGCTCCAGGCTCCTTCCGGATCCCATCTTGTCTCCCTTCAGAATTGCTTGAAGTTACCTTTCAAGTGCACATCCTTATTGTTCCTGAACTGTGCTAAATGGAGGCTATATTGTGAATAAAAGATAGTGATCATTGACATGGAACCCAAATTAATATGCATCAAGTATATGTCCCAAAGTAATTAGCCAATCTACCAAGCACATAATCAACACTTGAATCCAGTAGATTTTATTCTGTAGGGACACATATTAAAGACTAACTCTATTTTTAATTTGCTTAATAAAAGGTGATGGATATTTGCATGTCAGTCTACCCCTTCTAACTTATTGAGTTGTCCTTCTAAATATTGTTACTTGACAAAACCTTTTCACAGTTTTGAGTCACTGGATCATGAGATAGCCTTCTATTTTACCATTCCATCAATACTTTATTGGCCCTGGGTGTGGTAAAGTACCATCAAGGAACTGGGTAAGACAATAATCAATTAAAATGTTCTTCCTCAGATACAACTCAGTAGAGAAACAAATTAATGGGTTGCAGCCTCACTAAGGACTCAAAGAGCAAACTAAGGCTTATGCATTAAGTCATGCAGGAGAAGAAATTCAAGAGGAAAATAAAATAGTTCTTTTAAGAGCTTGTGCAGTGTCCACACAGTCAGAGAATGAGGTGACTCTAAGATATCTAAGAATCTAAGAAAGATTCATTTCTTCCAAAGTAAATAAGCATTTTCTTTTTAGGACATTGGGGTTCTGCTTTCCCTCCAGAGTTTAACCAGACAATATGGAGAAACCAAGAAAAATCCCGAAAAGTTCTTACTTATCAAGAATTGACATTATATAAGCAGTAGCATCCTTACTGGAGCCCATATGTCTCATTCCAATCTAGGGAATGTATAAACATATATCTGTTAATTCTAAAATCACTTGTAAGTCCAGATGGAATAGCCTTTTGTATACATCAAAATGAGGCCAGAGATTGACCCTCTTTTATAACTTCTTCCCTCAGAAAAAGAGGATGCTAGAGTAATACTTCTGTTACTTCCCATCCCTAACACTGTAATTCTTTGAGGTAAATGACAAAAAATAACTTTATCTATGATATTCTTAGTCTAATGACTCTGATGCATTAATCTTTAGAAATATCATACTTAAAAATACATGTATCAAATAAAGAAAGGGAAAGCAGAGATTTAAGCTACTTCATGAAACAACTGTTGGTTTCCATATAAAAAGTTCAAAGATTTAAATAAGCAGCATTAGAAAAATGTCATTTAATTAGATGTAGTTTTGCAGACCCTGACTTGAATCTGAAAATCCTGTATTGTACTGCACAATTACTGGCCAAAGAAATAGGTGTATAAATACCTCAAACATAACTGGCCATAAAAAGTGGCATAGTTCACCAAAAGAAAGTGCAGGGAAATAGGGAATAAGGAGAAGCCTGGAGGAAAAGCTTCTTTCCTTTTCTTTCCTGGAGAGAAAGAAGAACTTGGAAGCTTCTATAGAGGCAGATGTTTTATTACATTGCTTTGATCTTGAGAAGCCAACTACATGGGTACCATTGATGGGATGCTTCCCATGTGTTTTTGCGTGTACTTTTAAATTTTGGTATTAGCCCTCTTGGTTAGATGTTGGTGTTGTCCCGTCGGGCCTGGTTAGTACTTGGATGGGAGATGTTGGTGCTGTCCTTACAGAAGGGGAAACAGACTTAAGATGGCTTAGCTGGGGTCATACATGGTATAACTGAGCTTTGAGTCCAGGGAAGCCTGACTCAGGAGCCAGAGCTCCTTCCAGCAGGCACACCGCTGGCCCACAGTAGATAGCTACTACGGCAGGTATGAGTCAGGGAGATAGCAGGAAGCTCTAGCTGGGGGTGTGGGAACCGAGGAGGTGTGTTCAAACTTGGCATGCTGAGCTACACTCTAGAGTTGATCAGCACGAGTGTAGATCGTGGTCTATCATTTTGAACACATCTCATCTCTTTTTGATAAATATGACAATTTAAGTATTTTTCCATTTAGGATTATTTTCTACAGGTCCTGGAGTATTTAAAAATGTCATATTTTTTCGGGAAACATGGTAGTCGGAGGTGGTCAGAGCATTATGACTTACTTCAGTGTCGTCTGGGACACACCTTGGATGGGGTTGTCTATAGATTGTCCTTTGTTTAATATAATGAGTCCCAGTTATTTGGAGCATCCCACATTTACTTTTCTCAGTATCCTGTTTATATGATCATATTTTCTATTTATTCACTACACCCCCTCTGTGCTGCCTGAAGGGGCTGGAATTTATTTTCATCTAAGTTCCAGGAATTCCTTGCTTGCCTTTTACTGGGCTATAAGTCAGATGTAAATAGGCTGTGTTATGGGCTGAAATGTTTTCCACCCCAAATTCATATGATAAAGTCCTAACCTCCAGTATCTCAGAATGGGACTATAACTGGAGATAGGTCTTCAAAGACATAATTAACTTAAAATGAGGTCCTTAGGATGGGCTTCATCCAGTATGACTGGTGTCCTCCAAAGAAGAGATTAGGACACAGGCTGGAATAGAGGGGAGACCACATGAAGACATAGGAAACCACCTGAGGTGACCACCTGCAAACTCAGGAGAGGGACCTCAGGGGAAGGCATCTCTCTCCGACACAGTGATCTTGGACTTCCAGCTTCCAGAACTGTGAGACAATAAACTTCACCCTATCTATGGCATTTTGTTATGGTAGCCCAAGCAGACTCATACAATCTGAGAGCACAGAGTCAACAAAACAGGAGAGGGAAGGGGCAATTCACGTTAGCCTGGGCTTTGTATTACTCGGAAGGAGGGAGGAATATCCATCTCCTCCAGGAAATGGCAAGCAGGGAAGGACAGGATTTGGGGTCTCAAAATCTTCTCCCTTTCCATTGCTTTTCAGAGGCTGGCTTCGTTGGTCTGTTTGTGTTGGCTGGAATTGAAGGGTGTTTAATATATTCAACAAAAGTAAATTCAAGTGCAAGCATGCTTTATAGACATTCTTGCTTTTCTATGCCCTTGGCTCCCTGTATAGCTTCCATGGGTAACATAGTATATCCTTAATAATGTTTTAGTTTTGGAATAAAGCATCTCTTCCAATTGAATCCACAATTGCTATAAAAATAAGTGGAGGTGACAAGTGTCTTGGAAGTGGAATAAAATGTAGAATGTGCTAGACAAGCTGGAAAAATGAGTGCATATAAAGAGTAGAATTCAAATGGAATTAAATATAGAGAGATTAATTTAGGGAAGAAAAAACTCTCCAGTTATGCCAAGGCCAAATGGAGGAGGTCTGGCCTTTTACAAGTATGTCAGGGAGCCATAATGAATGCAGGCTGTATCCCCAGGTGGTGTGATGAAAATGTGAACACAACCCAAACAGTTCTAGCAGGGGCAAGAGCATGCAGGAAGACATGGTGGTTCTCCCTCCCTGAACTGGCTGGCATTTTTCTGGGTACCTACTGTGTACCTTATAATAGCTTGAAGAGAAATTAAGTCAGTGGGTCTCAAGATTTAGCATTTGTCACAATCACCCGGAAGGGCTGTTAAAACACAGATCATACTCCACCCTTGCCTGGAGGGTCTGATGCAGTAGATCTGGGATGGGGCTCAAGAATTTGTATTTCTAACAAGTTCCTAGGTGATGCTCATGGTTGGGGGACCACACAAAGGTTCTGAAGGAGCGTTTCTTCAAAAAAGGGTAAAGGAATAGGATTTATTATGCCCAGACAGAGAAGCAACAGCTTGGATTTAATAAGAACCTTCAAGAATGAGGAGGACATAATGACTGCCCGAGTGTTACTGAGCTGCTCATTCTCCTGTGGGTAGGACAGGAGCCCAGGTCTCAGATTTGCTAAGATTGAGAGTTTACATCAGGACAAGCCAGCTTGAAAAGTTTTGAGGACCTGAAACATGACATGAAGTGGAGATTTGAATTCCCTTCTGGAGGGCTTGAAAAAAGCAAAGAGGGAGCTGTCCTTTTGGCAGGGTCTAGGAGACTCCCTGAATTTTCCTTCAGGGCACTGGAGGTTGGGGGGAAATGAGGAGAGGCAACATGGGGCGGGATTCAGGGAGATGCCTGCACACGGGCAGGCAGGCAAGGCCAGTGGCAGTCCTAAAAAGCACTGGGGACACACAACGATGGGACAGAGCAGGGCACAAAACCAGGGAGTACATGTAGTTGAGATGGTAAGGTGGGAGAGTGTGGCGGGCGAGAGGAATGTGTTAAAATTCAGAAAAGAGGTGACTAGAGAAAGCCATGCCCTGTGGACTTCTCAAGCTCCTCTGTGGGTCCTGACTTGGAAACTACAGCAAACTGACAGAAGGCACGGAAAGGCCTGGGCTGCTCTGGAAGCTCTGGGTGGCTCTGGGACGATGCTGCCCATGAGTGGGCCGCGATTCACCCGAATGCCATCAACTGACTGAGCCCCCACCATGGGCAGGGCCCAGAGCGAGGCCAAGTCAGTCAGGTCCCTGTCTTTCGGCCAGGCATGGATTCCTAATGACAGCACAAGTGATGAAAATGAACGGAGCGGAGGGGAAAGCAGAGAGGAGGGAGTGTGTAGGGAAGCTTCGAGAAGGAGGGATCCCGGACAGAGGGACGGTGGCCGGAGTTTGCCAGACAGAAGCGGTGGGAAAGGCACTGTTGTGGCCAGGCAGAAGCTGTGGGCCAGGGCACTGTGGGCTGGGCTTGGCAGGGAGTGACAAGGGGAGACCAGAAGGCGAGATGCCCAGCTGTGTGGCTGGAAGGTCAAAGGGCTCTTCTGCATTGGAGTTGCTGATACACGTTACATCCATCTAGGAAAACTCCTGTGCTATTTCAGATCACTTGTGGGTGGAAACGCCTCATTTATGTCTCATTGTGGGTGGCTCCGAGAAAGAGATCAGGGACCACTGTTACAGGCAGGCAGGGGCTGGGAAGGGCAGGTGACTTTCAAAAACAGGTAAGGGAGTACATGTTGTATTTACTTGAAAAACAAATGAATGGATTTGGATAATCAGATGGCATTTTGGAGGGGGGGGCAATTTAAATGAACTACCTTCTTTTGGTTTCCTATTAACACCAAGATTACTTTTTGAAGAGAAATCGCACACCTTCGTAGATGGCAGTCTCCAAGGATTATATCCACAGCCTTTAATTTTCGAAAAATTTCATTGCTTTGATTTTACAGATTACAACATTTTTTTCTTTCAAACGTTTCTACGCTCTTAAGGGCGCTACAAACTCCTGCTAAATTTTTTTGGAATTTAGTCAAAGGGAGAATAAATGTACACAAAAATGATGTCTGTGCTGCTTATGGACAAATCACTAATTCAGAGTCACAGGGTTGTAAAGGGATCTGGGGCCTTTCACTTTGGTGGGGAGTTAGTTCACCAAAATCCACAGGAGATGTAGAGTCCCATGGAAGGAACAAAAGGCTCCTTTCAAAATCCACCAAATATTTTGGATTAAGTGACTTTTTTTTTTTCATGCACAGAAAGATACTTACATCTTTCTCTGTTTTTTTTTTTTTTTTAATCTAGTCTTTTTCTGACTTTCATTCTCTTGCATTGCTCACCAAGAATCTCTGATGTGATACTGTGAAGGCTATATCTAGGACCATCAAGTCATGGTATATATTTAAGAAATATTTTGCTTGCATTCCAGATGGTAACTTTGTAGTTTTGCAATCTTTTATCATTGGAATAAATCATTATCAAGAGAAGTTGAGGGTTCACTCTTAGTTTTTATTTATTTATTTATCTATCTATTTATTTTTTTATTTATTCATTCATTCCACCCTTAGATTTTCTTTAGGTTCCTTTAATTAATGCTAGGCAGATGTAAAAATAAAGTTAAAGATGTAATTATTTTTATTAAATTAAAACAAATCACCCCAGGCAATCTGGTTCAAGCTACTTCACTCCATGAAAGTGAACTCCCTTCTGAGTGTGAGTTAGAGAACTTTCTGCTCCTATAATTTATGATGTATTTTACTGTTGGAACTATGCTCTTGTGAGATCAGGCATTTGTCATAAATCACATGAAAAAATAAATTGAGAAAGTTCTCTACTGTATGATAGAAATCCTTTATTTTTTAGTGGTTGTCTGTATTATATTTCTTCAACATAAAGGGTAATATTTAAAGAAAAAAAATTGAAGACCACTATCCTTACACCTCCAGCTCTGAGCTTTTTACTCTTGGACCCTTGGGCATTTTATGATCCGCTCTCCTCAGGATCCCAGCTTTTATATCCAGGACTCAGACTTGCTCGTCCCCTGTCAATTCACCCAACTTGCTAACCGTACTGTGTGCTCTGAGGTGTTTCAAGGTGTTTCAGAGCGGAGGGCAAGAAACAGTACCAATCATTTATTTCTTTCCACCATTTCTTGATATTTCCGACCAGGTTCACCACTGGTTCCCTCCATCTTTCTGGGACTAGAATAGACCATGGGCATGTAGCTAGAACAAGAAGGATGGGCTCCGGGGGGCCTGCTGTGGCTTGGAGTTTCAGGAAGGTTCGCATGCCATTCTTCTCCAGCTGTGCTCATGTATTCTCTCAGCATGAAGGTACATAAGAGGCACTTGTGCACACACCATTCAGGACAGTCCTGCTCATAACTGATGTGAAGTGGATTTGCAAGGCACACCCCCAAGGGGCTGGCTGTTTCTTACGAGTTGCTAGGTCCCAATTCTAGAGTAAAGAAGATGGCCATGGAGGTTAGGGCAGCAGAGGACCAAGTGTTCCCACAGTGATAATGAACTTTGCTCCAGTGACCAACAGGTACAGGGTGAGAACGTTTCTGAGGTGTGTCTGTGCTCACAAGAGAGGCTGCGGAAATGGATCATTGTTGTGTACTTTGGACAAAGAGTGAAGGAATGGCACCAAATCTGCTTTTTTTTTTTTTTTGCCATTTTTTGGTTAGTTTCTTCTCCTGGATTAAAACCATTCTACCTCAAATCTAGAGGTGCAATTTTATGTAACCAGAATTGTCTATCACCTACACACCCTCCTCTGAAATCCGAGGTGAGAACGAGCGCTACTTTGTATTAAATGTTGATGATTTCTAATTAATTCATCACCTTCGTGGCAATTTACAACTTGGCTTTGCTGACAGAAATAGTTTTAGCAGATTGTATGAAAAGAGACTGATCTCATTTTCTCCCCCCTAGAGATAATTTTAGCCTAAGTTTGAACAGATAGAAATAAGTCTTAAAAAGCAATAAAAGATAGAATCTCTTGCCTTATTTAGGGAACCATTTAGAAGGTAGAGAGTCCAATGGCATCTTGTATATAGTATAAGAAATAAGCTAGCTGACAGACAGGGGTGGGGAGAGGGGAGCAAAGTCCTCAGTGGTATATTTGGCAGGGACTGCACCACGGCCTAGGATTAAGCTGAGGAAGAAGAGGGGTGCTGGGAGCCTTGGCTCTCCAGGCAGTGACTTAGATTTGGTGGGAGAACCAAAGGGCATAAGACCAGAGTCGCCATCTCTGGGAAGTGTGTTCAGACCTGACTTGGTTTTTAATTCCTCCCTCAGTGGAGGAGGTGTCCTTGCTGGACCTGCTCAGAGATCCCCTTGCTACTCCCTCATGGCATTTACCAGAGATCTCAGGTACATATTTGTGCAAGTCCTTGATGAATGTCCGTCTTCCTCCCTAGACTCATGGTATCTGCCATGTCTATAAGCCTAGCTTCCGGGAACAATGCCTGACAAATAGCAGGTGAGGGTATATATATAAAACAGATTTTAAAAAATATTTATTGAACAAGCAACTGATTGTCCAAGCATAGCCTTCAAGTGCCACCAATAATGGGATGTATGCATGGCTGGGTCAGAAGACAAATGGCTGAGATCTCTGGAAAGATACTTTTACTTTGTTACAGATAAATGATAAATTGAGCAGTGCTTTCTTCTTCCCTTTTCTTTCATATTTTATTTCCTTGCTAGATGCTTTACATTATAGAGTTTTCCAACAACTCATAAGGCCATGTACTCAGTCACATACTCACTGTTAATATCTGTCTTCTCCCACCACCTCTCCTGGTAGTGCACCCTCCAACTGCGAATCTGGGTCTCAGCCTTGTCCAACTTTAGCTTCTTCACTCACCCTGCTGCTGGTTTCAAAATGTTTCAAACAGAGCAGCTCCAGACTTTAAAGCGTTACAACAAAGAAAGAGAGAACTGATGTTTCTCCATTGCGTTACCCGATATCATCTCTGCAGTGTTTGACACTGTGTCCAGTTCCTCCTTTTAAAAAAATTCTTGGATGCTAGATCATTACCCTCTGGTTTCCTCACCTCCTTAATTGGCCATTTCTTCCATCTCTCCCTTCCTCTTCCATTCCTTAAAAGCTGATGTTTCCCCAAGTGACTCCGTTGTCTTCCTTCCTTCTCTCACTCCTCCTGATTTTACTGGAAGTTGGATTTGTTTTCAGCGACAATGTATGCACTCGCTGACTCTCAGGTCCTGTCCTGGGCGCTACTACAGTTCCGGACTCTTCGCTTTAGCTATCCGGCACGTGCTTTCATAAATTCCCATTCGTGTTTTACTGTAGTCTCCTAAATGGTTTGTTTACAATCAATGTTCCGCCTCTTCAGCTCAGCCTCCATCTGCTCCCCGAGTTAGAGTTGTGATCTTGAAAAATACAACTGAGCATGTCACTCCTCCCTTTAAATACCTCCTACAGATTTCCCGCGCTGCCGAGTAGACAGTCATCATCATCATCATGACCACACATGCGCTTACTGTGTACCAGGCACTAATCACTTCATGCAGATGGACTCATTGAATCCTCATGATCACCCCATGAGACGGGTACTGGTAATTCTCATTACTCAGATGAGGATGCTGGGGCACAGATATGATGTGTAATGCGTTCAAGATCACACAGACAAAGTCCATCCTTTCCAGCTTGATTATGGAGCCCTTTCCATGAGCCTTGCTTCTATATGATGCTCCATTCTCCTTCATATCTCCCTGTCTTTGTGCCTGTGGCCTGGCATGTTGTGATCCCGTCCTTGTTCCATCTTCATTCATCAAGACTCTGTCCCCAAACCATTTTCTCCTTGAGAACTCAAAACTCCTCAAACAGAGTTGGCCACTCCCACCTCTGTGAAGATTCTAAACTTTGTATACACCCGTCCTGTTACAGGACAGTCCCTGCTTTCACAATGGAACAATTTTTTTTTCATTCACAGTTCAGACATAAGTGGCCTTGGTTTCTTCTTGACCCCTTTTAAAATTGTCTGAAAATTAAGTATCACCAGTGTCCAAGCAAGGACGCATCCCTATTGAATTTTAGGCCGCTATTTGTTTATAACTTAATATATTCATATTTTTAGATTAGAGAACTAGCTCTTACCCATATTATCTAAGAATGAAAAAAAAGCTACTTGCCTTTTAAAATTATTGATGTGTTAGGATTCAGGTTGGAATCTTTTGTGGTTTTATAAAAATTACCTGTCATTGATTGAAAGCAAACAGAAGACGAGTGGGAAGGAGGGGTCCACACAGCCATGGCTGCCTGGACGTGGGGCCGTTACCTGCTGGCCGGGCTTGATGGGTGAGAGCGTGATGCCCTGGGTGTTGATCACAGGCAGGATCTGGTTCCCGATGACTGTGGCAATGATCTGGCCCTGGGCGTTGGTCAGGAGCTGGGGGGTGATGGGTTGCACTTGAAGGCCCTGAGTGCCACTCGTTGCTTGACTCGATGGCCCTGGATTCGGCATCAGAGGGATGGTCCCAATAATCTGCAAGAGATGGGCCCAGAGGTGAGGAGCCGGGCTCTGCTCTGGTTCTGCACATGCAGCTGAAGATCACTCATGCCTTGCTCTGTGCAGGAGGCTCCCAAGAGCCAATGGAGAGACTGTGACCAGATCTGGAGGTGGGGGTAGAAGACAGGGGCAGGGCAGGAGCACCTGCAGGAGAGATA
>RCUC01111904.1:0-23839 GCA_003697995.1 Taxidea taxus jeffersonii
CCCCCCCCAGAGCACCATGACCCCTACTCCTTCCCATCCCCTCTTCCCTGGCACGTGCCTCTGCCACATGATGATGCAAAGTCAGTTCAGACCGTGTGGGAAAGGCCATCCGCGAAGTGTCCAGCCCTAGAGACAGAGGTCACCTCTCCCAGCGGGACACGTGCACTCACTGTGTCTCAGTGTGCGAACCCAGGGGGTGATGTGTTTTGTTTTCATTATGAGGATTAGTGGGGGGTCGTGGAGGCCATTTGCTCCTGAGCCCCCTGTCCGTCCGTCCGTCCTTCCTTCCTTCCGAGAGCCTGTGCTGTCTATCCTGTGCCGGTGGACGGTGAACCCAAAGCAACGAACCTGGGGCAGTCAGGAAACACCTACTCAGACGGCCAACCTGAAGGTCCCAGTCAGGGGAAGCGGGAGGAAGCCAAACCGCTGCCTTGTGAGGGGCTCCGGGCCGGGCCGGGACTGGAAAGCGGGAGGACGTGAGGTCCTCTGACAAGAACCCAACGAGACGAGGCCCTGCTGGGACGTCACTGCCCAGGGAGGCGTCTCTGGCCTTCGCAGTGAACGTTCCTTCAGCGCTGACTGTAGATCCTACCTTTTCCTCGCGCCTCCTGTTTTACGGCCTGAAAACGCTGAACTGTATGTGCGCGTCATTGCCCAACTTCCTCCGCGGCAGGGCTTTGAGTCTGGAACGTGGCCACACGCCTGACCGCTGTGTCGCTGACAGCTGTCCATGGGGCCTCCTGCGGCGACACGATGTCTCCCCATCGGTGCTGGCCTGGCCCGCGCGGCCGTCTCTCCACATGTGGCCACGAAGCCCTGGGAACGTGGCCCGTCTGGTGGAAGGCCCACATGTTTACCTCAGGTGGCCACTGTCCGGTCTGTCTGGTTCAGTTTGATGCGATGACGTGTTTAAAAAGAAGATCGAAGACGGTCTGGAAACCGTTAGAGCTTCAGTGTCCTGGCGGCCCCGTGACGTCTGGCTGTGTCCACTAAACCACTTGTTTTCCTACGAGGATCCTGTCAGGGGCTCTCAGGCCACTGTCCGCTCTGGCCTCCGGGCCCCTCCTGGTGAGGGCCGGCACTGGCCGGAGGGCTGCTGCCCCCTGACGGGACCGCTCATCACACAGCCGCCGACGGCCAGCCGCCACCTGAGGCCACGCGGACCCCACGGCTCGTGGGAACAGCCTCGGGGTCCCCCCACAGGCGCTGCCTCCAGAGCTGCAACGTCTTCGGCGAGTAGCCACGGGGTGAACAGGACCACCGGGCGCATTGGGACACTCCGACTGGGACCTCAGAGAACCTTCCTTCCACCACGAGCGAAACCGTCCAAACCCGGGGTCTTGGGTGTTGAGAGAGAAGGTGAAGGCTTTGAGTGTCATCTAAGACAACCTTACTGCCATTCCCCGAGTTAAGACAGTGAGCCGCGGGGACGTGCGGCAGCTCCCACGGCCAGCGCTGGCTCAGCCGGCTCGTCCAGCACCCGGGCGGGCCGCGTCCCCTCGCTGACTTCCTGTCATGGGGACCCTGCTCTAGGGCCCAGGCGGCTCCCATCGGCCCGGGGCGCGAGTCCTGGGACAACGACCGCTCGGCCAGCACCCCTGGCCTGACCTCCCATCACAGAGGCAGCACTGAGCTTGTCCCCGGGTCACTCACTCCCTCGAGCAGCAGCTGCCGTGAATGGCGACTTGGTAAAGGACGGGAGGCATGGGCAGTGCCTGGAGGAAAGCGTCGAGGAGCCGCGTGATTGGGTCCTCGCCCTTGAAGAGCTTGCCGTGCGGTGGCAGCGAGGAGACGCGGTGGGCACGAACCCACCCGGGGGCAATCCCTTCGTCACTCTGTGTCCTGAGCTCCTAGTGCAGTGGCTGGTACCGACGAAGCCTAGTGACCCAGGGCCAGCAAGTACGTGAACGGGTGAGTCACCATGTGAGTCACCCAAATCCGGAGGAGGCCGCAGCCCCGGAATCTCCTCGCCTCATCCGCTATCTGGGAGCTTAGGGCCAGGCCACTGAGTGAAGACAAAGTCACAAAGGACAAGACCCCGGGGGCAGGTGAGAGCCCAGTGCTTGCTCGGGGAGGTGTCTCTGGGACACAGGAGCTGGCTTGGGGCGGAGCGGAGGACGCCCGTGCTCAGGGTGACGGAGAGTGGGAAGCTGGACAGGCGGCCGGAGACGTCCAACGGGGACAGGGCCCCTCAAAGGCCCCAGCTAGTCCATGAGCCCCAGAGTTGGAGGGTCCTTGCAGACAGTCCCAAACCAGGCCGAGGACCCAGACCTTTGCAACCCTCCCTGCGGAGGTGCTCAGCGGTGAGCCGTTGGTCCCCCTGGTCCTGGCACACCAGGGGAAGGGTGTGGGTCCCTCCCTGGCCAGGGCGTCTGGTGGCCCATGGCTGTACTCCCTTCTGGGGGCTTTACCAGCCCACGCAGGCCCTCCAGAGGGGAAGAACCCAGGTGAGGAGAGGCAGCAGGGGAGGGCAGATGGGTGAAGCGTAGGTCATGCTGTGGGCTGGACTGTGTCCTCTCTCAGTCTAGGTTGAAGCCCTAACTTCCAGGGGGACAGTGTTTGGAGGCAGGGTCTTGGGAGAGATCATTAAGGTGGAGTGAGGTCACGAGGGTGGGCTCTAATCCAGTCCAGGGTGACAGTGTCCTGAGAAGAAGAGGAGGTCAGAGCAGGGACAGACAGAGGGACGACCCTGTGAAGACAGGGGGAGAGCGGCCCCGGGAGGACCCGGCCCTGCCCGTGCCTGGATCCCGCCTCCTGGCCTCCAGGACATGAGGGGCAGATGTCTGCGGTCCCTGTCAGCAGCCCTGGAAGACGAAGTCAGGGAGCAAAGAGGCTCCACTCGGTCTGCCTGTGCTGCTCTTGAGGCCTCTGCCGTGGGGGAGCCGCGAGTCATCTGTGCTCCTCGGCCTCCCCTCCCCGTGCAGTACTTCTAAGGTCATTGATAAGGTGGAATAAAACTTCTCCACGCTCGCGTTTCTGTAAGAACAGCTTGTCTGATTGCTCCGAGAGCCTCTACTAATTGCATCGGTCTTGCCGACTTAATCAGCCGCCGCGTTTACAGTTCTCTAAACTGCAAAGTCATTCGCGGCTGTTGTGTCCTAGAGGACACTCATCAGCGCCTCGTAGGACTGGGCTGAGGTCTCTCGTTTCACGGAGCTCCGGAAAATCTACATGGAGCGGAACAAGCCGGGTCTACGTGGAAAGGCTCTTCAGCATCTCGCCGGAAGTGCCTTGCGACTTGGACCCCTGAGAAAGAAGAAATTGTTTTGTCAATGCTTCTGGTGTCCAATGTGGGGGTGAAGAATGGGTTTTATCACCGAAAAAAAGAGACTGTTACTAATGGCTCTGCCAGAGAAAAGTCTGCAGGGTTGGGTGGGCTTCCGGCCTGCTCTAGGTGCCTCCGGGGAGGTGGGTGGAGAGGTCCGCTCACCCCGTCCGGCCGCGGGACAGAGTCCTCAGGCCACGGGGGCCGCAGCGAGGACAGCACGTAACGGAACCCCGGTTTCTGTCCTTCCGTGAGCCGCCCTCACCACCGAGGCTGCTCCTCTTAACGGCAGGCGCAGTCGGTCAACGTCTGTGCATCTGTAAGGCCTGCAGGCGCTGCCTCGCGGGGCATAGCACCCGGTGAGCGCCGGCGAAAGGTAATGAAAAACACCGACCAAGTTTTCACCCCGTTGGCTGCCCCTTTACGTTATATTCCTCTGAGACAACAGAAACAGGCAAATCTGACCACTGCTGAGAGTTTAATTTCCAAAAATCATGCGATACTACAAGCTCGCGGGCGAGATACGTGTCCCCTTGCATTCTGCTCTCCCCAAATTTGGTTTCATTCTCAGAAAACTCGTGACAATGTCTGATTCCCAGGCTTCACAGACCTCGTCCTTCAAGCCAGTGAATGAATGTACATGTCGCCTCTGTGACTCTGAGCTCATTTCCAGAGGCGGTGGGCGCAGGGCTAGCCTCCACTCCACCAAACTTCTCCCTGAACCGCTTCCTCCCACTCTTCCTGCAGCACGGGTGACGCACACGACCGCTGGGCCGGAGCCCCCGGGAGTGGAGGACGCGCCCTGGGCACGCGGACCGCCTCCAGTTACACAAACGGCCGGAGCGGACGGGACAACGCCTGCGATTTCCCTTCCTCCCCACGAGCCACCAAATTTCCGACGGAAGAAACGGGCCTGGCGTCCGGGCCGCCGTGAGGTGCCCGACTGGTTCTTAAGGTCAGCGCAGCTTATGATAATGAACACAGAAAGGTTACTATTGTTGTCTTTTGTTGGTTTCTTCTAAAAAAATGCAGAGAAGAGAAAGGTCACTAAGCAGTGTGCCTAAGCTCGTTTGGAATTCACTAATCCAACACTGACTAAAATAAGGAGGACGGGGGCTCATAAACCCACTTCAGACGCAGAAAACGAGATTAGAAGTGGCGTTCTGTTTTCAAGCTGCCTTTGGAGGGTTCAAAGATGCGGGGGCGGGGAGCAAGGAAGGGACGGAAGCTCCCGGAGCTGGGCCAACCCGGAAACACTGGCCGACGGGAAGGACCCGCTTGGGGGGTGGCAGCGGCGACCAGGCTGTCCTCACGCGTGGGACGCGTGTGCTGAGCCGTCCAAGGTCAGTGCTTGGCGCGGGTGGTCCAGCGCGCTGTGGGCACAGGCGTGTGTCGCGAGAAGCGGCCCCAGCAGCAAGCTGGCCCTACAGACGGCCCCTCGTCTCCCTCTACAAAGACATGAACGAACCCCTTCGGGACTGAGAGTCTCCCGTGGGACTCTAATCTAAATTCCTTGAAACACTTGACAGAAGGCACGGTCGTGATGGTGGCGGAGACAGCAGCCCAGGCAGACGTTCTCGGGCGTCCTGTCCCCCGGCTCCTCTCCGAGGGCTGACGGTAGCTGCTTACTTCTCGGAGCTCCCTGGCCCCTCTGTGTGCCTCGGCTGAGACGCCGTCCTTGGGGCACCGCACCCGTCTCCCGCCGGCACCTCGGCCCCCCACCGCCAGCTGGGCTGGCCTCACCGTCCGCGGGATGCCCCGAGGAAAACGAACCAACGTTATGGTTGACATGAGGCGACCGTTTCCAGCAACCCCGTCCTGTAGGTCACTTAGGCGGGATGAATGGCAACGACAAGGGATGCGTCACTTTTCACAAAGGGCTCCAAGAAAAGCACGATTCTCTGCCCTCCCGAGCTTGGTGTGGCCTGAGCACCGACCCCGTGGCCGTCAGACTGGCCGCCTCCCTCTGGCACCCAGAACGCGGCCGTGACCTCCAGACACGCAGCTTCCTCCGGCTGTCGCGGCCTGGCGGCCTCCCCGACACACGCCGTCTGACGCACCGGGTCCCCTCCCCTTTCCCTCTCCGGATGCTCCTTCCCGGCCGTGCATCCACGGACTCTCTCTCCGGGAATTCACGGCTCTGGCGGGGAGCTGAGGGTGGCGGGAGCTGGTCCCTCCGTCTGGTCTCCTCGGCAAGAGGAGGAAGGCTGGATGCGTCTCCTCGGGCCCAGGAGGCTCTGGTGCAGAAACGTTGCCCGACTGTGTGCCGCCCTGGGGTCACTGCCCGCCCAAGAGGAAACACTGAAGTTGCAAGTTCCAGAGACACATGCCTGTGAGCACTCGAGGACCATCATACGATTCTGCTATTTTACAGTCAGGTGAGCGTCCAAGGAAAGCCTGTGGTGTGCGACGCCTGGTCCGCTCACAGGCGGTCATTTGGGAAGCGCACGAGCGGCTCGGGCCCCAGGAGAAGAGGGCCGCAGACCGGGGCTTACACAACAGCCTCGTTTCCGTTCCGGGCCGTTCCTCCCGAGGCCTCTCTCCTGGGCATGTGGACGGCGAACCTCTCGTGGGGTCTTCGCTTGGTCCTTGGTGTCTGTGTGACCAGATTTCCTCTTCGTAGTAGGAGGACATGAGTCAGCCTGGTTTGGGGCCACCCACGTGACCTCACTTTAACCTGGTCCCCACCAAGTGTTCCATCTCTGCATTTATCCACTCCTGAGCTACCGGGAGTTGGAGCTCCGGGGACACACAATTCAGCCCATCACAGGATGGATCCACTGGGAGTCGAGTGACCTGGGCTGACGCTGGATGCGGGGGTGGGGCAGGTCCTGGCGGGAGATTGGGGGACGGGGCCGGAAGAGGACGAAGGGCACAGGGAGGCAGGAGGTGTCCTGTGCTGAGGTCTCCCCTCCAGCTGCACCTGTGCCCACGCCTGGCACCAGAGGCCACGCCAAGGCTAGAGGACGGGAGGAGGAGAGCCTCACAGCTGGGAATGAGCAGGATGACAGGTGGCTTGGACACCCTGTGTGGTGCTTCCGAAAGTCAGTGAACACCAGCAATTATCATAATCCGCTGATCTCCCCCATCAAGAAGGGCCTCCCACATCTGGTGAAGGAATCGATCCCAGCGTCGGGAACAGAGAGCGATGCCTGGGAGGGAAGCCCCGTGTGTGATATGTGATGTGTGCGGGGGAGTGTGACGCGTGAGGCTCGAGTGCATCTAGGAAGTGAACACGGCAGTGAGTCTAGGTGACACCGACCATGACTTCTGCCGACCGCATGCTGGGCACGCTCTGGGCGGCTCCGGTTTCTCTCTGAAGAGAGTGCGGGAGCGGGAAGCCTGACCGCGGAGGCCCTGTCCCATCGGGGGTGTGTGCCGTCGCCCCCCCCAGGACACGCCCCGGCTCCCAGGAGGGCTCCGCGTGTCCGGGTCACCTGGGTGTGTGGAATTCTTTTTGTCTTCCACGAATTTTTATGTATTTTACAAGCTGCACATAACAGCAAAGGACATCACTTTAAAAGAAGGAGAACGACCCACTGCTCTCCACGCAGCACCGATCTGTGTCCCCTTGGGGCCGCGAGAGCTTCAAAGCCAGAGCCGTGCTCTCATTTGTCTTCACACGCAGCCTGGCATCTGGCCGGCAGTTCCCAAAGTCTAGAATTCGGACGACGCTCCTGCGGACTTACCCTGCGTTCTCTTCCCCGCACGTGCGGCTCTCACCGTACATGGTTCTTTGGGTTAGCACAAACGCTAGTAAATAAATGTGAGCAGTACACGTTTGTGATGTTCCTGGAGTTTATCGCACGGGCTGACATCTCCAGTCTTCCCCCAAAGCTGGGCACGTGGACTGCCTCCCTGGGGCCTGCAGACCCGCCCGTGCCGTCCACAGGGCTCTTCCTGCCAGCCCGCCTCGGGCAGCCCGCGGAGGCAGGGGGCCCACGACGTTCTCTCCCAGTATGCAGTGAACCTACCAGAGGGATCACATACCGTGTGGCCCTGGAGACACTAGAACCATTCCCTCCAGGCTGGACCATAAAACACCTTCGTTAATCACCGATTTTGCATTGGCCTAACCTAGAGGCGAGCATCTCAGGGGCGCAGGGCACATGGTCCACCCTCTGAACGGCCACCACACACCAAGTCGGGGCCCGGTCAGGCCCCATCCTTCAGGATAGTGACATGCTGTTACCCACGGGAAGGCCACGGTTCATTTCAAATGCAAATGCAGACACGGTCAGTTCAGCAGGTGTGATGCCAGCACTTGTGACTCGAAGTCATGGCACATCAAAAGTATCAAAAATAAATAAGTGTCCGATGATAAGGTCATGATCATGAACGGTCAGCAATGCGGCACCCCCGCCCCCAAGGCCTTAGATGAGCCCAGTCTTCCCACATCATATTGAAAGCCAGGACACTATTCACTTCTGGCAGAAAGCCTGTTTGCTCAGGACCCCAGAACTCCCCGAGGCACGGCCCCCATTCACCCGGGAGTCCTATCCGTCCCCATCCGGCGTCTGCCCAGAGACGGCTCTCACTAAGCTGAGCAAGAGACCCCAGAGAGCTCCCATCAAACCGCATGTGAGGACCACAGAGGGCAGTGCCCGGCGTTGGTTCTGAATTTCCAGGTTGGAAGGACGAGCTCGGCACCCTCCTCACACAGCTGACGCTTCCTCGACTCTCACGTTCTTGACTTAGGCGCTCCGTCTCCAGGATGTGCCAGGCCCTGGTCTGGCCTTGCCTTCTGTCCCAGCTGGTCCTGTCGAGGGGACGCCCTCTCCCTTCTGGGCCACCCTGCAAACTCCCGCCCGTCCTTTAAGATGGCTCGATGCCCGTGGGCTCCAGGCCCTCCCCTGCCCCTCCACTTCCCACACCCTGTGCCTCTATGAGGCACCTCCTGTTTGCCCCTTCATCTCTGAGCCCAGCGGCCACTGGGAAGTCCCGGCATGTACCTCACACCTTGTGCTTTGCGTACATGGTATCACCGGCAGGCCACACGGTAAAGTCTCTGCAGGGCGTGAGAGGGATGCCCGCCTCCCCCGCGAGACCAGGAGATGGGGTCACGGCCCCACCTGGCAGCTCGGCCCCGACCTTGTGTTCAGGGGAGCCCCGCGCAGGTCCGCAGACACACCGGCACTCTGCAGGTGTATTAACGGCAGTGCGTGTTCCCGTCAGCGGCGCAACACCTTCTCTGTCCTCAAACAAGTAGCAGTCCCAAGGCCAGAAGTTCAGGTGGGGGACGCAGGGCTGAGCCTGCATGGACGCGCCCTCGAGTCCACGAAGCTACGTCCCGCCGGTCCAGGAGCTAATTCCCTCTCAGTGACCGTCACGCATCACTTGAACTGTGAGCGTCACAGACAGTGAAAATCCAAGCTTTAGGGAAATTGTGCCTCTTTTATTTGGCAGCAGTTGGGTAAAAGTCATCCCAAATCAATGTATTTCTAGGATATCGTAACACACCTACGCAAGCGCCTGTTTGAGAGGTTTATACACTTTAAACTGAAGTGTATTTTCAAAAGGTATTGCTTAATCACTTATTTCTCTGCTGCCTTAAGTGTGGTAGAAAGAACACGAGGGACTCCTCATTTCAGATACTGGCAAGGTGCTCTTTGGGGCCAGGCTGACGGCCTGAGACGCTGCTCAGACAAGGGTTGTCACCCTGCTCCCGACGGCCCCAGCTGGCTGCGAAAGGGGAAGCGTATCCCCACTTTAAAAACACCTTGCTGCTTTGAGTAAAAATCACTTCTTGACACAGAAAATTAAGAGGCCCTGCAGTTTAAGAACACTGAGGAGACCATGGCGTGTGACCATCATGGTGTTCTTGAAAATGACCAAACGGTGATCACTCTGGTGTCCCTGTGGTGTCTTCCCCAAACAAAACCCCACCGCACCTCATCACTCAGAAACAACGTGCCTCTGACGGAAACAAGGTTCCACGTGGGCCTCTGCCTCTCCACGATGCACAGGAAGGCGGGTTCGGCAAAGAACGTGGCCGCGGTCTCTAGCAGAAGTCTCTTCTCTGTCATCTCTTTTGCAACCCTTTATTGTAAATAGTTCTCGAAACACCAGTGTCCTAAGTCAAAGACGTTCCCTGCTCGGTTCCACTCCAGATGGAGCACCCATCCAACCAGAAGAGGGAGCACATGTTTAAAAGAAAATCGGAACAATCCTATTGTCATCGAAGCCAGAGGAACCGCACTCAGCAATGGAAAAGTGCACGAATTCGGTAAGAGCAGAACGGTGCCTGGGTTCGCAAGGAGACACAGCAAAGACAGCAGTGAAAGGACAGAACACCAAAGCAAAATGGAAGTAGGAACCACCCTTCACGGTCTGTCTGCTTTGTCACTTATGGGTCTCACTTGCAGAGAGATGACAGTGCCGCCGGCCAGGCTGGGGCCGGCAGCGGGCACGGACCACTGTCCTCCATCTACCAGGGAGCTTCTCACAGAGAAGTTCCATGGGACCTTAGGAGAAAATGAAGGTATGTGCAGGGATCATCATGTTCTCCCAGGTTTATTGTAATGAGGATGTGGAGAA
Organism: Taxidea taxus jeffersonii; assembly: GCA_003697995.1. Taxonomy (NCBI): domain Eukaryota; kingdom Metazoa; phylum Chordata; class Mammalia; order Carnivora; family Mustelidae; genus Taxidea; species Taxidea taxus. The sequence goes on from RCUC01111904.1 coordinate 9,803, forward strand.
AAAGGAACCTTGCACGTTGTTGGTGGAAATGAAAATTGGTACAGCCATGATGAGAAATGGGAGGGACGCAATCCCGCTTCTGGGTATGAATCCGAAGGAAACAAAATCGGTAGCTCAAGGGGGTGCCTCGTCCCCATGTTCCCTGCAACAATGGTCATGGCAGGCATCACGGGAAACAAGCTCAGAGCTATATGTCCATGAACCGACATAAAGAAAATGCGGCCTTTGTACACACGGAGTATTACTTAGCCTTAAAAAAGGAAATCATGCCATTAACTTGGTAGATATGTTAAGTGAAATTATTTACCAAGGATTTCAGACTAAATCTGGGACAAAGAATAAAAGCTTTTTACTGCTTCTGGATGAATTCAAGATTATAATGAAAGTCCATCCTATGTCTGTCTTACGTAAGGTCATCTATTGCACAATTAGTAGACAACTGTTCTAGAACCTTCCGCGGTAGATGGTAGGTACACAAGGGGCAGGGCCCACAGCTCGCTTATTCACGTGCTTTTCATAGAGTTTCATATGCACTTACCACGGAGCAGATGTTTAAGAATTCCGCTAAGCGGGTCACGAACAAATGAGAGGACCCTCGAATCAAGAAATGCAGTCACAGGATAGGTGGCGAGGCGGCGGGAAGAGATGTCCCTCCACATGCAGACCGTGGACAGGAGGCCGACTCCAGCCAGCTTGCGGGCTGTGGGCAACACTGTTTCCAGTTCCAAAGGCTACAGTGTTTCGTAGTCCATAGTAGAAGATTTTAAAGTGAGGGGTAACAAATGTAGGTAGATGAATTACCAAGATTCACAAAAGTAGAGGAAGTTTTCCCAAGTGTCTCAAGGGTAGTGACCCGGGAGAGGGGCGAGCGGGCCCCCGTCCCCACATGCGGCGCGGCCCCGCGGCTCCCTCCCTGGCCGCCAGCCGCAGCAGAGGTCAACGTCTCGACAGTGTGCACAGCAGATTCGTCCTGCTCACGTGAACTTGGGAAGCCGGGTCTTCGTAAAGGCCCCCTTGCTGGTGGGCAGATGGCCATCTTCTCATCGTCCCCTCACTTAGGGGACAGTGAAGTCCCTCTTTCGTTGGGACGCTAATCCCATCACAAGGGCTCCAGCCTTAACCTAATCACCTCCTAAGGGCCTCATCTCCTAATATCATCACAGTGGGAGGTAGGATTTCAACACTGGGGATTCGGCAGCAAGCGTCCAATCCGAGCAACCGGAGATCTAGAACAGTCTGTGTGCCCAGCTTCCCTCCCAGAGACCGTGCCGGGCGTACCGACGTCCGTCCTCGAACACACGATGCAGAAGGGGCACACGCCTGCAGGAATCGGAAGACAGCGCCCCTCCGGGGTGCCCACGGCTCAGGCCCTGATCACAGGCACGATGCTCAGGAAGGGGAGCTGGATCTGCCGCCCCCCGGGAGCCTCTCCACCAGACAGCGGCGAACCTGTGGCAAAAACTTAGCCATAAAGCGGAACTGTGAATGCTGGCACTCATGCCTAGGGCCTGTTTTCTCCAGCTCATCGAGGCTCTCGTCCGCTGAACGGCACGCTCCTTGAAGGAAGACACTTTGTTCCCCGGATTTCTCCTTCAGAGTCCCAGCCCTATGCCTTCTCTCCTCAGCAACGGAGGCAAGTCGCCACCATCCCTTCCACGAGGCGGGCCACAGGCCACCACCCTTATCAACCACCCCTTTCTCTACTTCTAGCTTCTCCTTAGTTCCCAGATGAGGAACTCGTCTTTCTGGCAGAGTCTCCTTTAACTCAAAACTGACTTTCATTCCCTAGTTTATGGGAGGGTACAAACTCCAGAATCTCCTTCCTCCGTCATTTGTCTCCCTTTCTCCTTCTCTCCTATCTTGCAAATCCCACAGAGAAAAGTAGGTTTTAACAAAGGCAGGTTTGCCCAGAACAGGGGGACCCATCCTCCGCCACACACCCAAGGAGCCCGGGCAGGGAGCCGGCAGTCCTGTCCTGGGCTGGGCTAATCGCTTCACCGTCTGCCTGCTCCGCGCTTGCTTTGTTCGTTTTGTTTGTGACCTAAAACCCGAAATGAACATGTTTCCACCCTATAGATAAAACGAGCCCAAGGTACCTTCAGATGATTTGTGGCACAGGCTGGGCTCCTGCTGGGGGCAGGGAGCTCGCGTCCCGAGCACGAGGGCTGGAGGAGGGGGCAGGGCACGCCCTTGAGCAGCCGGACCCAGAAGCACCTGTTCGCTCCCGAGCTGGAGGTCTGTCCCCTCGATGTCCAGATCGAACACAATCGGGCTCCACTGCACACTCCGTTTTGTCCTTACCCGCTGAGGGCAGGCACAGACACACACCTGCTCCTGGTCCTCCCTCACTCCCCAGGGACACGTCTGGAATCTGACTTCAGCGAAAACATTGCCGTCTCCTCTCGACTTAGCAGTGGTTCATTTTGTTGTGCGTGTGCGCGTGCGCGTGTGTGCGGCACTTAAGCAAACGTCTATTCGTCTACGTACAGGAGATCAGAACAAATCTCGACGATGTCTGTCTATCACATGTGTCTGACAGTCCCCGGCTCGGTAGACATGAAGCTAAAAATACCTGTTCAGTACAACCTGGTAATTTAGACAAAAAGGTACTGAGCCTAGAATCCAGGAGGAGGAAAAGGAGGGGAAGGATGTGGAGGGAGACAGGAGAGGCGAGGGCTGAGGAAAAGGATAAAAACGGTCTTTGCCTAATGAAGCCTCCATGGCCTCACGGGACAAGCGCGATCTCCGCGCTCCCGGGTCCGTGGACAGCTGTGGGACCGAGCGGCGCGGTCACAGCCTTTCTGGACGCTGAGCCCCCCAGGAACCGTGCACGGAGCGTGCAGGCAGTCCCCTTCACTCCAGGAATAACAACCACTGCCAAGACCTTTTTATTCGAGCCAACAACCAGCGGGGCCGAGATCAGTGATTGTTCTCAGAGAGGAACAATGCTTCTCGGCCAGGCCCCCGGGACGGCTCTGAGTGTTCGCAGGGGGGGAAGGCGGAGAGGAGGAGGCTGGGCGGGAAGGCGCGGGAGGAGCCGGCGAGGACGTTTCCACACGAGAACGGGCAGATCCCCGCCACTTCCCCAGCACAGGTTTCTTGTGCGGGATGCGTGACCTCACAGCGCTGCTCTCCCGCGGTCCCGGGTGGGGGCCGGGTCCACGCGCGTGGCGGCGGCGGGGGGCAGAGAAGCAGAACCGGGGGCTGGGGACCCCAAAGGGAGCTCCGGGGGCTGCCACTCGGCCTCCGCCCAGGGCAGAAGGGTGCCTGCGGCCCCCTCCCTCTCTGAAGGTCGCCAGGGACAAGTCCCCGGGAACACACCCCCTCATCAGATTAGCAGACAGAATGGTTTCCGTGGCAACGCCTGGACAGAGCGTCGCCTGCATTCGGCATTAATTTAAGATATTTTCCTCAGCCTACTTGGAGTCGGTCCTGTGAAACACAAGTGCTCCGAGGCTTCCCCATCAGCGCGGCGTCCTTTGAAATTCCACCCCGTGTGTGCCGGAGCTGAGCCAATTAACAGGGAGAGAATTGGGTGGATTGCAGAGAAGCTGGCAAGACTGTGTTTACCAATTAGTTTTTTTATGATGCAAATGTTGCGCAGCATGCAGCAGGGATAAAAGCTGGCTATGCTGAATATGAAACTGTTAATTGCATTTTCGGAGACACAGCTACAAGGTGAGACTAATCATACAGACGATAACCGGGTGTCACCACCCACGGCGCTCTGCGGCGGCACTTGCGCGACTCCGTATTAAACAGCCCCACACGTCTTTGCAGGAAAGGAAAACAGCATTTGGCAAAACCTTCCGTGTTCAAGAGAAAAAAGTGTGTCTATATGGGAAGCAATATAAAGGACAATTTTCTCTTAAATCAGATTAGTAATGTTAACAAACACTATGGCAAAGGGCAGGATGGTGCTTCTTGAAATGCATCCGTTGCTTTAAAATCACAGAGGAATGCATTCGCAAATGAACACAGGCACGTTCTGACAACCATAGCTCGTTCGAGAAGAAAAGGGTCGTGATGGTTATGGACAGCTGATTTTCCCAACGAGGAACGTCAAACAAAGGGACCCTCCTCTAGTAAAGGGAGGCAAGACGCGTTCTCCGAGTCCAGTAGACTCAGTGCCCCGGTGACTACGCTGGGGATGGGCAAGGGCTCTGCGGAGTGGGGAGGGGCCGGCTCCAGGGCACCGGGGGTCTAGGTCTCATGACTGCGCTCGGAGAAAGACCGGGGCTGCCCGCGAACGCCCCGGTGAAGGCGTCGGGTCTGAGCTAGCACAAGGAATTCTGGAAGGGGTGTGTGTGGTCACATCTGGGGTTAGGTCTGGTTTTAAAATGCCCCACAACAGTTTGTGTTTTTTTTCTCATTTCTGTATTAGCTGCCCCAATTCTGTGTAAGTTCATGTTAAACCTCATGAACACTAATCACAAAACCAGCCCACAGGGACATAAAGGGCTGGCCCCAGGCAGTGGCCTGTCCTTCAGCCAGGCAGGCATCCTTGAGGGACCCCTAACTGGGGGTTCTCTCTGGGGCAGTGGGTGTGCAGTGGACTAGGTTCCGGGGGTCTCCTCACAGCGTGTGCAGGTCATGGGACTGCACACGACAGAGTTACACATGCATTCGTCCATCATGTCTCAGTAAGTCTGTCTTCTGCCTCGCACTCCAGGATCGCCGGCTGCTTGAGACGCCGGTCGTTTGGTTAAGAGAGACCACTGGGGCCACATCTGTGGGGCAGAGCCTGGTGTGCAGTGGCTCTCCGGTGGCTTCTGTACAGGAGGGTCACTGCGCTGCCCGACCCTCCCAACAGTTGAGCCGAGGCACCAGGTGGGGACATGTGCCCCTCACACCTGCCCCAGCCATTCCCGCGCCCCTTCTTCTTCTTCTAGAATTAGCAGGTCTGGTTGGGGGACGTGCCCACTGCCGGGGTCTGCTCTGGGCACACAGTCAGTCATCAGGGGGATGGAGTGGACCCCATGACCTCTCATGGCATGGTGACTTCTCAGGATCCTGACTAGGTTCCCAAACCCTGCCCGGCCAGTGTCCTTAGGATTATGGCAGAGACAGATTCTGGACGGTGACTAGGGATGGAGACAAGTGGGGGTGACTGTACTCTCTCCAAGTCTAGGGTGGCCCCCACGGAGCTCCAAACAGTCACCGCGGGCCCTGAGGACCGCTGGAGGGTACACTTACTCTCAACAGGGCAATTGCCCTCCGTCTTCCTCCTGACCTCGCTTCCTGCTGCACCTCGCGGTGGAGGCAGTAGCTGGTCTCGCCTCCCTCTTCCCCTCCGCTGGACCCAGCTTCGCACGGAAGACTTCCTCCTCTGACATCTGGGGACTCAGCTCCTCTCTCTCTCATGGTAATTAAATTCCCTCTGCAACCCTAAAGTAATTCTCTGTCCTTGGGATCGCCACACTCAGAATTCTTGGCAGTGGCTGTCCCCACCAGAGTCACCCCTTTGCTAAGGCGAACGCACTCAGCTCATTTACACTTTTCTGGCAAATAAATCCTCCAGCTTCTCACTATTTCTTGGCTTCTCTAAATTTCCTCCAATTTCTGGACACCCTTTGGCTTCTCAGGTTTTAAATGCCTGTATTTACTTTGTCAGGACGCAGCAGGTGCTGAATGGATCTGGCTGGAATCCACGCCACAGTCATCGTCACAGAGAACAAGCCTGAACAGACGCCTTCGGAGGAAACAGCACGGGATGGGGAGAGAAACTGCCATCGTCACCCGTGGACAGAACACGTTCTAACCCAGGACCGGACAGTGAGAGACTCAACTGATGTTGCTCAACACCAAGGACAGACGTTAGGAGATGGACACACGCACCAGAGGACATGAGGAGGTGCTCAGAGCAAGGACAGGGGGACATACACTCCTAACGGACAGAGTGAGAGTCCCCACCCCCGGGCCAAAACCTACAGTTCTGGGCCTCTGGATGCTTTAAGTCAACACACACTCGATTCTGAACATCTGGTGGTAATGGTAGGTTCTGTACTGAGCTCACTCCCTGGTCCTTGGAAGTCAGCATAAGTCCCATATTTGAGCTCGCCGGGGTGCTGGCTCATTTTTCATGTGGATTTCAGAGGAACTGGGGTCAGCCTCTGCTGCTCGCTTGGCCACTGCAGTATGAAAACAGGCAGAGGACTTCGGCTCGGGTCATGATCTCGGGGTCCTGGGATCGAGCCCCACGTCGGGCTCTCTGCTCTGCGGGGAGCCTGCTTCCCCCTCTCTCTCTGCCTGCCTCTCTGTCTGCTTGTGATCTCTGTCTGTCAAGTAAATAAATAAAATCTTTAAAAAAAAAAAAAAAAGAAAACAGGCAGAGGCAAAAGATGTGTGAGGGACGGACTATGTTCCGAGCGGGGTTGTAGGAAACAGAGTGACATTTCCAGATAAATCACAATTTCATATGAGTAACAAATAATTTTTTATGATAGGTAATTCTATGTATAACTTGTTGTTTATCTGAACTGAAATTCAATTGAATTGGTGTCCTGTGTTTTTATTTGCTAAGTCTGATGTCACAGGCTGAATTGTGTCCCCCATCAACCCAAAATTCATATGCTGAAGCCCTAAGCCGCAGTACACCAGGCCTTGACTGCACTTGGACACAGGTCTCGGAGGGGTGAGGAAGTGAGGGTGGGCCCTGATCCAGTCCGGCTGCCATCCTCTTCAGAAGACGGAATGTGGACACACGCAAAGATGCAAGGTCTTTGCCCACAGAAGGAAGACCCCGCGAGAACACACATGCAAGGGGAAGAAGCCTCACGAGAAGCCCACCCTGCCAACACTTTGACTTTGGACTTGCAGCCTCCAGAACGGGAGAAAAACAGATTCCTCTCATGGAAGCCCCCGGTCTGGCGTCTGTTACGGCAGCATCTGTTACTGGTGACCCTATTTCCAGGAAAGCTTTACTTGCGGAAACCACCTCTGTTTCGGAGACAGTCTTGAGACCCAAATGAGGGGTCTCGCGCGGTCCCCTGGGGAGGCAGACTGATGTACAGAGGAGGCCAGCGGTCTCTGCCCCCGCCCTGGGCTGTGGGCCTAGAACGCACACCCGCTTGGCTCTGGCTGCTCAGGGCAGATGGAGGGACTCCCAGAGGGCCAGTCTTGGTTTTCACTGGTCCGGGGACTGCAGACACGCGGCAGGACGGTGTGGCCCGTCCCCAGGCCACACAGTGTGACAGCGCAGGCCCTCCTTCACCTCGCGCTCACCCTGTGGTGGGATGACACTCCCCCTGTGCGCTCTGAACCCTTGCAGCCCCACCGCACGCCTCCTGTGCAGAAGGCTGAGGCCAACCTCAGCCGGGCCTGGTATGAACCTAAGACACCCTCAGCCCTCAGCTCTGTCGTCCCCTGAGGGGCTGTGGTGAGCAGAGACCAGTCAAGCCCATCGGCGCGCATCACCAAGGATCAGTGCCCGCACACCTGGTCCCAGGTGGCACCTGGCTCTAGCGGCAGTGAAGACCGTCCCAACTCAGACTTACTGAGCACCGTGCGGAAGGCACTGCTTGGGATACGTTCCCAAACAGGAAGAAAGAGACAGCCCACGGCCCTGGACCCGAGGGGTGCTCTGAAGGTTGGGGCCCCCAAAAGCATGCTGTAGTCCTAACCTGCAAGGCTGAGGTCATAGGAGGCAAGGCCTTGGGGTGACTCGATCATGCGGGGTGGCTGTGATCAGGGGGCCGGTGCCCTTATGAGAGACCCGGGGTGCTCCCTGTTGCCAAAGAGCTGTGTCCTGACCCCCGCCGGACCCCGCTGCAGCCCGATCCCCACTGCCAGCCTCCAGAACGTGAGAGCGAATGCCCGTCGTGCACAAGCCGCCGTCTGGTCTGGTCCCAGCGGCCGAGCAGCCGGAGAGAGAACCTCCACGCTGGAGAGCAGCGTTCCCAGCCCAGCCTGTGCAGCGTCTTTAGCACGGCGGAGAGCTGATCAGAGGAGCCACAGCCAGAGCCCCGAGCACCCGACTCCATTAACCCTGAGCGTCCCCCTTACTGGCACCTACCCTCTTCACCAGGCGTCAGTGCAAAGGGCTCCGTTCTCCACGTGTGTTCATCCCTAATAAGGGATGGGAAAGCACAGAGCCGTTGTGACGAGCGGAGGCCCAGCTGCTGAAGCCACAGCTGTCTTCCTGCGGCTCATCACTATGGACAGATTTTCAGTGCACTCATCCCCGCGGAAACCAAGCCCTGGTTCCTTCCGTGGCCACACTCTAGGCCCAGCATGCACTCGGGTTCCTGGGGACACCTCCCAGACTTCTCCTTGGGGATGCGTGTACGTTGATTTTTGTTTTTTTGTTTTTGTTTTTGTGGTGACTAACAATTCTTTACAATTTTGTAAAACCTTCTGTACTTTGACATAACTCAAGTAAAACCTTTCCAACGCACAGACTCTGTCTACCCATCACCCCCCCACGCTGGGAAGAGCAGAGTCCCTCTCCCCCAAGGCCCAGCCCACTGGCCTGGGATTTGCCCCAGTCGGTCGGAGCGTTTCCGAGGCTACAGGAGTGAGCACTGAGTTTCTCTGATTGCGACCAGAGGGTAAGTGCGCGTTCTTAACAGGAGCCTGTCTCGAAGTTAGTAAGAAGGCTTGGCTTCCCAATTTTGTGCATGCACGTGCACACACACGCACACTCACGCACAGCAAGGTGCTGGGGTTTTGTACCTGGTAGGTGCAACCCCCACCTCGAAACAGAACGGCTGATTGCTCGGCCCCAGCGGGATTTACCTGCTCCTTGAGGTCAAAGGGCTGTGTTCATCCTCTACCAAGTGCCTAAGTAACCCCCAGCCAAACCAGGTGGTGATGGACTCCAGACCTCCCGCTGCTGTGTGGCGTTCACGCACCCCTGTCCGCGGAGCCTGGACAGGGAGCTCCGACGTCACTGGCCGGTCGGTTTGGGCAAAGCACGAGTCAGCTCATTCCGAGAAGCAGATCAGCGAGGAGAGCCGGCTGCACTGACCATCCTCCCAGCGGAAGCACCCGCTTGCCGCCCCACGGTTTGAGGACTTCCAGTGAGACACGTGCATATTCTTCTCAGCTGCCAAAAGATGGCCAATGGCACTTGAAAAGGGCGTAATAATGTGACCGGGATGGAGCGGCACGCAGACAGCCCCCATGGCTGGCAGCCTTCGTCTCTCCGCCGTGCACCGCCATCTCCACACGGCGAGGACAGATGCACCGTCCGGGCCCTGGTGTGGCAGGAGGGCCGGGACATGGCTGCTGGCTCAGGGAGCCCCACAGAGGCTAAGGCAAATGTGACAAATGGGTAATGGGAGACGGTGCTGAGGAGGGGCCCCTTGCTGGCGGCCAGGGCTGAGAAGGCCCCGGGGACTGAGGGGTCGGCACCTCGAGGAACACGAGGCTTGGGTGGCATCTGGGCACTACGGGCGGCTGCTCGCGTAGCTGGTGGCGGCTGAGCGGCTCGGGAGCTGCGTGTCCGCCCCCCACAGTCAGCGGAACAAGGTCTGCCGCGACGTCCAGCCCAGCGCAGCCCGGCGTCACCCAGGCCCGGCGCTTCCGCAGCCCAGAAGAGGACGGCATCACCCTGGAGAGGCAGAGCCACCGGCCCAGCGCGCCCTGAGAGACGACAGCCAGGGGTCAAGGTGGAGAACAGCGATGCACAGGGACACGGAGTAGTGTCCTTTCAGGAAGAATTACAGAATCCATGTCCTTGCTATTGAGGTAGCCCCAAAACACTAATTTGGAAGATGCCAGGGATCACGGAATTCCCACGTCCACAACTTGGAGGGGAAGTGGCCGGTCTCAGGAGCGCTCTCTGGAGACGGGTCTAAGACCCAGGGAGACGGGAACACCCTGAGGAGGGTGCGCGGCTACAGGATGGGCTGCGGCAGGACGCGTCACGCACGGCCCCCGACTAAAGGTGAAGCCTCGCCCGCATCTCAGTGCTGACCCACGTTCCTTGTTCCTTCCGTCGCTCCCTTACTAGCAAGCTCACAGGCACAGGCGACCCGACGTTCACAGTTCTCACACACTCGTGAGCGAGAACAAAGCGACCAGGGAAGAGTCAACCGAGAAGTGGTAGCAGGTGTGCGGACGACGGACACGAGCACGGCCGGGGAGCGGCCACAGGAAGTCGCGCGGAGGGCCACCGCCTCTGCCATGAGCCTGCCTCCCTGGGGCGCTGCCCCTGCGCTCACAGCCCGGGAACGGCCGGCTCGGACGCGCACTGCGCTGGGCGGGACGTACCTCCCGTCCCCTGCGTGGATGCAGTCCTGAGTCGACCGCAGGGGAGTTTTCCACACAGACGGGCTGGTCTTCCGTGGGGCCCGTGTGAGGGGCAGGGCAAGCCACAAACGAGACCGTGGTGGGCGGGTTTGTGTCCCCACCCAGCCCCCGTGTCCCAGAGCACGGGCCAAGTTACGCTGCGTGACAAGCAATGCCCGCGCCTGAACTCGACCCTTACCCGGTCCCGACGGGCCCTGGAGACCGGCCACTTTCACCACAAATGTTCCCCGCGGCCGACTGTCCACGGCTCCGGAGTATGGCTGGCGCAGGCTCGCAGCCACGCCGCCTGGGGTCACTGGTCCCCCACTAGGGCCCCCACAGCTTCTCCTCCTCCAACTCCATGCTTTCCTGTTCACCCCAAGACAGGGTTTGAAAACGGAGCGTTCTCGGAATTCCCGCACAGAACCCACTGGTCACTCTAGTCGCCCACAGGGTCAGGCCCAAACTTCCGGGACCCGGGGCAGGAGGCTGGCATGGCCGGGCCCCTCGGCACACGTGGGCTCCCCACCGGAGGCCGCCCCCCATGCCGGAGCAGCCTGGGCCCCCTCTGGTCTGGCACGCTCTCAGCTATGAGCCCCTCCTGAGTGCCCTCTGCATCCCCTCCCAGAATGGCAGTCCCCCTGCCCCCCAGGCCCCCGCGGCCACTGTGTTAGCATGTCCGCTCGTCTTCCTTCTCCTCAACCTACTGCATTCATCTGGCTGGCCTGTCCAGCTCCCGCCCCGTGACACCTGCCACAGTCACCTGTGTCTTGAGCACTGAGCTTGCGGGGCCCACCCCCGGGTGTTGATGCTTTCAGGAGGGGCGGCCTGGGTGACGGCAGACCACCACGCATGGGCGCTTGGGGATTTCTCCACCACCTCTCCTTCAACCAGATGTACCCAGGTCCAAGGTCCTTGAACAGCCCCACCAAGGCGGCGGGGCCCGGCCACGGCTGAGAACATGGAGCTGGTGGGCGAGGCGGCCAGTTACTGGGGGTCGGCCACTGCCGGGTGGCTCCTCCAGCACCACAAGATGCTCCCAGATCTGCTCACAGTCCCGTCCAGAGACCCACACCCTCACGGACAAGAGAGGGGCCCTGCAGAAGTAGAAGGACCCAGAGACGCCAGCTCATCCACTGGTTCCACTTAAAATTATGGACAGGAGCTCAGGAATGACCTCACACAGCCTTATTTCCACAAATAAAACATGAAAGGCCAGGTGTCCACTAAGCCTTGAGAGGAGTAGAAGGAGCAGATGCAGAAAGTCTGCGGGGCTTTCTGTGGCTGCCTGGCTCTGTCCCACCTCGGCCCCAGGTCAGTGACATCTGGGGTTCCCAGGACTCGATGTGAGCTGCCGTTCCTGGTCAGACTCTGGGTGTCAGAGATGAGGAAAGGGGGTCAGAAACTTGAGCGAGAAAGTTGTGATCCAAACACACAGAACCCCTCACCACCACTGGAACCCGGCATGGCCTATGATCGTGCACATGGCCTCTGTTTTGGTTAACCCCACGTTTTCACAGTGGTTCTGGTTCTTCCCTAAAACTTCTTAGATACGTTAGTCAACCACACTTTTTTCAAATGCCATTTTGAAGCCAAGGCTGTGGGGTGCACTTCTTCAATAAAGCAAATAATGTTGTTCCTGTGAACAACAGGAACATCATAAGTGATTACACTCCATAGTACAAAAGCCATAATTTCATTATCACAGAGAAAATAATCTAATACCAAGATAACCACCTGGGGTGTCCCAATTACCCTGAGTCCTAACCACCTAGGATGTCCTAACCACCAGGGCTGTCCTAACAACCAGGGATGTCTCAACCACCTAGGCATGTCCTAACTACCAGGGATATGTCCTAACCGCCTGGGATGTCCTAACTGCCTGTGATGTCCTAACTATCCGGGAAGTCCTAACTACCTAGGAAGTCCTAACTACCAGGGATGTCCTAACCACCTAGGGATGTCCTAACTACCTAGGGATGTCCTAACCCCCTATGGATGGCCTAACCACCAGGCATGTCCTAACCGCCAGGGGTATCTTACCAAGCTAGGATATCTGAATCACCCAGGGATACCTTAACCACACACAGATGTCCTAACCACTAAAGATGAACTAACTGGTAGGGGTTGTCCTAACAGCCTAGGGATGTCCTAACTACTAGGGATGTCTGGCACATATGTAACTTGTCGAGAGTCAGACATGACAGCACCCATGAAGTCAGGAGGAGGTTGGTATGGCCGTGATCACGATGAAAACCTCCCAAGGTGTTGTGTTTTCACTCAGACACAAGAGATCTGCAGTATTTCTGAGCTGGTTATATTCAAAGCAGCATTAAGAAGCCGTAACTTTCCTATAGTCATAAGATTCGAGGCTTCACTTCTATTTTAAAAGTATAAACAAAGAACATATCCAATTTGAGCTTCTAGCAGAGAACATTTTTAGAAATAACTAGTGTATCACAAAAACATGGCTGAATGAAAGATTCCACTTGAACTAGAGATCCTTCCTTACTCCTCGTGTTAGAGATCCATCCCACCAGCCAAAGTGGTCACCTGCTCACTCCTCCCCGTGTTAGAGTCCCAAGGGTACCAGCTGGTCTCCCCACCCAGCTGTCCTCTCTCCTGGTCAGATGAAAACTCTCTCAATGCTTCTCTGGCTAAAAACCTCTTGAAAACATCTATCGTTACTTGATTTTTTCCTGAAATCTCTGGGGATCAGGTTATGTTGGTACACGATTTTGAAGGAGAGGATCTTGAAAAACGTATGTGAGCAAAAACAGGTGAAAAGTTTGTTTGAGAGAGAAAGAAGAAGAAAAAGGAAGAAGACTCAAAAAGTTGAAAACTTAGAAGTGAAGTGAAGAGAGGGAGCTTAAAGGTGAAGCAACACCAGGACCCACTGAGTCCCTTCCTGTCCCAAGTCCTTGGAAAAAGCCAGTCAGACGAGAGAGAGGAAAACAGGAGCGTCATGTATGTAAACCTGCATTCACATGCCGACACGTAGAGCTATGAACAATGATAAAACACTGCCTCAGATCGGAAGAAAGAGCACGAGAAGCCCACGACGGTTAGCTCAGAGGCAGAACTCCACGGTGCCATTTTACCTTCCGACAGAGGCCAGCGACTTTTTAAAGGCAGAACAGGACAGAAACGAATCCCCCCAGAGAGGCAGGTCACAAGAATGGGACAGACCAGCCTCCTGTGCCTCCTGTAACTGCCAAGCTGAAGCCGACCGCTCGGGGCTGAACGGTGTCCCTCCAAAAAGGCACACGGCTCCTGCCGGTGCGGCCGCACTTGGAAACAGGATCCTGCGGCAGGGATCCAGGAGAAACGAGTCATCTGGGCGGTCTAATCTGATGTGAGTGGCATCCGCATAAAGGCGGAGGGCAGGGGCCCACGGGGGAGACGGCCAAGGGGACGCAGCTCCAGAGAACCCAAGTGGTGGCAGCAACGAGAGGCGCAGGAGGCCTCCTCGCCCAGGCCCCGTGGACACCCTCACTCCGCACCCGTGGGCTCCGCGAGTGCGACATGAGGCCCCCGGCGCTCTCGGGCCCCCGAGCCGCCCAGCCCAGCATCGAAGCCATCAGGAGCCGCAGCGCCAGGGCCCACAACGAACACCCCCGGGGCGTCCCCACGACCTCACGCGTTCTCCGGCTGGAAGCCTTTCTTCCCCACCCCGCGCTCGCGAGCTGGGAGGTGGACGAGAAGGAAGCACGGTCACTCTCACGGTCACTGTCACAGTCACGGTCATGGTCAGGGGCCCGCGGCCCAAGCCAAGCCCTGCGGACCATGTTGATTCAACAGGCC
>RCUC01111907.1:0-18581 GCA_003697995.1 Taxidea taxus jeffersonii
GTGAGCTGGGCACATGGATGTACACACAGTCACCAGCGTACATCGCCCACCTGCCCGCCTGCCTTCCTTCCTTTCTTCCTTCCATTTCCTCAAATCACACAGATGGCCCCCGGTTACGTACCTGAAGCCATACCCTAATGGCGTGTTTTAGAGATTTGTTTCTATCAGTTCATAAAGGGCTGTCACATTCTTTGTAATAGCGCCCCATTATTTATAAATCTTTTTAAAGAGAAATTATTCCTTAAATGTTGTGTTTCTGCCGTAAATGAGGACCAAGGTTCTGGCTGTCTGAAGCCTCCGGGAAGGAGTTGAATGGCTCAAAAGCAGTTGCTAGGAGGACCTTTCTCAGAAAAATTGCCTTGAAATGTCATTTTTTAAAAGAGCGTTTTATTGGAATCTAATTTAATACAGAAAAGTGCACATATTATAAGTGTATAGCTCCCGAACTTTTATGGACTTAACACACTGGGAAAGCATTATTCATATAGAAAATGGGACGTGGTCGGTGCCCCAACGTGAGGTTTCTTTTTTATGCAAACAAGGTTTTCTCTCTAGGCTTATGTTTGAAAAATCCAAAATTTCAATCAAGGCAGCTCGTTTGGGTCCCAAGGTATCTGGGGACCTGCGTGTCCTTTGGATCTGGCTCTCCCTACGGGATGGACTCAGACCCCTGAAGCCAGCTACGTGGCTCTGGGGCGGGATGGGGTGCAGGGAGAGAGGGTTCCTGCCATCTGTGACCCCAGGTGTCCCCGGGCCCCACCCTCTGCTGAAAGCTGCCTCTCACCATGACGAAGAGTGCAGGCCCAGGCTCTGGAACGTGTTAGCTCTGTCGTCTCAGGAGCCTTCCGTATGTGCCCTGGCCTCCACTTTCTCAGCTGTGAAATGGGGCAGCTGGACAGCCAGGTTGTGTAGCAGAGCTGGGGATGCACTGTGATGTCTCCCAATGACTGTCCCATCACCACGGAGGCTTGACAGCATCAGGTCGCATCCTCCCTTCTCTAGGCGCCCACCGTAGTAAGAAAGGGGATCTTCCTGTAGAGATAGAGGAAGACAGTGCACCTGTGTTGGCTGAGAGCAGGGGAGGGGGGAGGCCCAGACCTGTCTGGGTGGCAACCGGGACCCCAGAGAACCTCCTAACGACACTCTCCTCAATACCCTCCTCGGGGTACACTCCTGAACAAGCCCAGACAGGAGGAGGAATGGACATCCAGGAAGCTCCAGGTTCTGCACCCCCAGTCCTCTGGGCCACTGCTCCCTCCCCTGTCCCTGCAGGGCAGTTCCAGGAGCTGGTGGGGCTCACTGCAGGGGAAGCCTGCTGGAACAGAGTTTCGGGTCCCTCTACTGGGCACAGACCTTCAGTCTGCTCATCCCACACCCACCCTGTCTCCTGGTCCTGCTTGTCCTGCCCCCCGGTCCTGCTTGTCCCGGCCAGGGGACAGTGACCCCAACCACTGCTCCCCTACCCTTTCCTCTGCAGACCTAGGGGAGCCCATGTGTGGCTTTTATCTCCTGTGGATGTGGGGGCTGAGGATTCCCCAGAGATTGCTAAAGAAACATCAAAGTGTCCCTTGGTCTCTGGTCTACATCTGGTTGGGGAGCCGTCAGCTAGAAGTCGCCAAGCAGACTAGGGGCTTGGCTGGGAATGGCCTGGGGGCTCTGTGCGTGCCTGAGCCAGGCTCTGCAGCAGAAACACTCTTCAGGCTGCTCGACTGGGTTGCGGGAGGGGCCCTGTGGCCCTCCCACATGGTTCTCAGTGCTAGACCCAGACTTCAGTGTGGTGTGGGAGGGTAGCTTTGGGTCCCCGGGCTGAGCCACTCAGACGAAAGGTGGGGGGCCAGAGGGAGGGTGCCAGGGCCTAACCCCAAGCACTAGGCTGGGGGGGCACAGGATGGATATCTGCTGGGAACCTTGCCTCTTGGAGTCTTGGAGGTCTCTGGCCAGTCCTTCCCAAGTTCCACATGAGGGGAGACCAGGAAGAGCACAGTGACGCTCAGCGGGGACTCTCCTCAGCTCCCTTCAGAGAAGCCACAACAATGGGGAGGAAATTTCTGGGTGGGATGAGGTACTGGGAGACGTGGTATAGACGGCGAAGCTGGGAGTGCCTGGGAGAGTGACAGCTG
Source organism: Taxidea taxus jeffersonii (assembly GCA_003697995.1). NCBI lineage: Eukaryota > Metazoa > Chordata > Mammalia > Carnivora > Mustelidae > Taxidea > Taxidea taxus. The sequence goes on from RCUC01111907.1 coordinate 2,121, forward strand.
GGGTATGATGGGCCCTTTGATGCCTTTGGGCGAGGGCTGTGTTGTCAGCTGACAGCATACACACATTGCTGCTGTCCCCGTGTGTGATCCCAGTGCAGGGGGGCATCCTGCCGTCAATGCAGAGACCCCTGAAAGGACGGTGTGCTGGCTGACAGTGTGGCCCATGCTGAAAGGCCACTGAAGCAGGAATCCTGCCAGTGCCTGGCATCCTCCAGCTCCACTACCAGAGAAGCAGAGCCCTGCGGACATCTATGGTTTGTGCCACTGGTGAGTACGAGGTCCAGTCCCCCTGCATGTCTCCATAGACCCTCCCGCCTTCCTAGGAGTTTCCACCATGTGGCTCCCATCACCCTCCTGGGTCCGAGCGGCAGTCCAGGGCAGGGCTCTCCGTTCTTTGGGAAGGTGCAGGTACAGAGTGGGTACGGGCACAGGCATACGTCCCCCCTCCCCACCCCCCAGTGGTCCTGCTCCCATCCCCCACAGCTCTGAGGGCCTTGTGATGGCAGATGGAGGGCTGGAGAATTGAGCCTACGTCTCAATCACATGATCAGTGAGGGGAAACTGGCCCAGAGCCACGTCCCTGTCCCCAGGATGCCTCTCCCCACCCAGGAGAATGGGTGTCAGTGTCCCTCATCATTTCTGCAACCTGAGGACAGAAGGCACAGGGGGGGAGCTTGACTAGGTGAGGATGAACACATTTTGATGGTTTGCAAGGTTTCTGTGGGTAAGGCTTGGCTGGCCACGGCCTGGGTAAGGGACCCTGAGCTTGTGATGTGCTTTGACCTTGATGACTTTGAAGACCTTGAAGATCTTGAAGACCCTGAAGACCGCACCTTCACCCCAAGGGGATGGACAGCCCAAAGAGGACGGGTGCAGGAACCAGGTGTCTCTGCAGGGGGGTGGCCGGCTGTGCTGGACTCAGAGGGAGGTTGGAAAGGTGCCTCCGTACACCTGCAGCCTCCCTGACCCACGGGGGCCTCCCTTCCAGGGAGATGTATCTGCAGCCACATCTGCTGCAGGGAAAGGAGGCTTCCCGGGCCTCTGAGCCCTGCCTTATGTGGAGGAAGGACGACTCGTGTCTTTTCCTCAATGTTTCTCTAGAGGTTTTGAGCCACGAGGCAGCCGAGGTCCTCAGAGAATCAGGAGAATCAGGGCGCAGGGAGCCGGTGCCAGGGCTGCTAAGGCTTCGTGGGGCCAGCTGACCAGGATGAACCTTGTGCCCGCAGGCCCGCAGGGAGCTGCGGAGAGGGCGGCCTTCAAGTCCTGGGGTTTGTCCCTGCGTTGCGGAGAACCACCCATAGAAGGTCGCCTTTCACTCTGGACTTGTTAACAGCACGAGCAGGAGCCCCTCATGGAGCCCCCAAGGCTGCTGGCAGGAGACCCATGGGTCCCCACAGGTCTGTGCACATCGTCATAAGCTAGGACGTGAGCAAAGATTGACCTAAAGTGAGCTGGAATCTGCAGAGAAGAAGAGAAAGCTAACAGAAAACCCTATAATTTGTACCACCACAGGGCTAGAGAGATTGGCCTGATCAGAGAGAGAATATGAAATAACTATGGGTCAAATGCCTCAGAAATAAAACATACCTCAAGAAAGAGAAAGCAACAGAGGTGATCAGGGGTAATCAGTAGGTTTGAGGATGAAGCTGATGGAACACGGCCCGCGGCCATGGGTCCTGGGACCTGGTCCAGTCCAGATTCTGCCTCTGCGACCCAGGGCTCAGTCTTCTCAGTGTCCCGGGAGCTGGGCCCACCCCCTCTACTGCCGTCACCACCTCGCCCATGTCAGGGTCAGTGTCGGGGTCCAGGATGTGGCTCCCGCTGGGCACCACCCTCCCGGCTCCTAGCTGGAGGGGTGCTGACTGCTCCTCATTCTTCTTTTTGGTGCCTTCTGCCCAGCCATGACCTCCTGCTGGTACTGGCTCAGCAGGCAGACTGCCTTCAGGGGACCATGGCTTCCCTGGTTACAGATCTCATGACGCCTCTGAGCCCATTGCCATCTTGATTAAATGGAGGCACGTGGGCCCATGGGAGGGGCCCTGCTCTGTGAGGCCCTTCCTAAGCCATCTTATTCACATCTACTCCTTGTCCTTGGCGTCAGACTTTTCTCCCCAAGGACCTTCCTGATCTTATCCCTGAGGATAGCAGCTAGCTGCTTCCATGGAGAATCCTGCAGATTCTTCCCCCTTTGCTGTCATCCTGAGAAGAAGGAGCACCCCAGGGCTTCCATGCTGGCTGCTGGGGAAGTTTGGGTGGGTTCTGAGAAGATCGTGGAATAAGATGGGGAGCAGAGGCCAGGGTCCCACCCTTCATCATGGGACTGATCCCTCCTGGGGTAGCTGTAGGACATGGACAGCTGCCCATGTGGTGCACTGAGTGGATGTTTAGGATAGTCTTGTGAATTCTGCCATCTTCTGCTAGAGAAAGGGAAGGAAAGCAATGCTAGGTGTTTATTAAGCATCAGAAATTTTCCGTTAGTTTGATGACCCATGAGAAAGTATTCAGAGTTGCCCCTGGGACTGCATAGAGGACACTGGATGGAGGTTTTCATCCTTTCTTCTATAAGGTTACCAGAGCTGGAAAGAGGAAAATTATGTGTATTTCTTGTTTTTCCCAGACCCTGGGAGCAGGGTAATTCTTATGACAGAAACATTAAAGAAATTTTAATGATGGCTGTTGACTTTCACAATTGATTTCACATTATTTATCATGCTCTCTGGTTTTATTTCCGCAGGTTATAAAATTTATGTATATTTTTGTATTAAGTTTGTTAAGTATAGAAAATTTTTTCTTAAGAATGTGAAAACATCATTCCTACCCATCTTCAGCAGGAAGCACTGTTAGCACATACATTTTTCTTTCTGTGCCTTTTCTCAACCTAACAGAGCTCTTTTCTTTCCATGGGTTGAGTTTATGATACAAATGCAATTTTTTTCATGATCTTCAGCTTCTTTTTAATCCTGTAGGGATGTTTTCCCACATCACTAAAAGTTTCCTTTTAATACTGGAAACTGGGGCACCTGGGTGGCTCTGTTGGTGAAGGGTCCAATTTGATTTTGGCTCAGGTCATGATCTCAGGGTCATGAGATCCAGCCTGTGTCAGGCTCTGCACTGGGTGTGGAGCCTGCTTGAGATTCTCTCTCTCCTTCTGTCCCTCCCCCTCCCTTCTCTCTCTCTCTCGAAAAAAAAAAAAAGTTTAAGAAGAAATACCATGTAACAGGGATGTGTGCGTTCCTGTGCTCGTTCAGGAACAATGAAAGGACTGGCAGGTGACTTCTGTCATTCCACTACTATAAATCCTATGGTGCTAAGTGTCCCCGGGAGTATATCCAGATTTGCATTTCGGATTCTTCCCTGAGGTTGTGCAGAGTGGATGTGTTCAAGGCTCTCAGCTCCCACATAACCTTCTGGAAATAATGGGCCAGCTGCACATGTGGGGTCCTCTTTCCCCCTTGGGTGCTGGTGGCTTAGCAGGTTACACTGATTAGACAGTTGACCTTTCTGAGTAACCAGCATCATTGCAAAGGTGTCCTAGGGCAGCGGATTCCGTGTCCCACTCCATGCCTTTTCCAGACCGTGGTGAGGTGAGTCAGGTTCCTGGGCCAGGGTCTTCATGTCTGGCCGGCCGTGTGGCTGGAGTGTGACCAAGGTGGAGAGTGTGACAGGAGCTCTTTGAGAGCCCGTGACGCCTGCAGTAACTTCTGGTTTTTATTTTGTAGTCCGGGGCAGGCACCGGGGGGACCTTGTCTTCACGGGGGTTTGGCTTTCAGTATGATCTCAAGTATGACAGCTGCATCTGGCTGGATGAGACTTCAGCCCTTGTCTCTTGCTGGGCGAGAGTCTGATGCCAGAAGAATCTGTTTACTATCGATCGAATACGAATCCTTGATAGAATGAGGCTGCATAACTAGAAGCCTGCCTTATCCTGCATATCGATCCAATTGGGCGTCACAAGGAGGCATGATCACGATGAAGAAGCTAACTGATGGGGTTCCTGGGCAGCTCAGGTCATGATCCTGGGGTCCTGGGATAGAGTCCCGCATTGGACTCTCTGCTTGCAGGGAGCCTGCTTCTCCTTCTCCCTCTGCCTGCCGCTCCCACTGCTTGTGCACTCTCTCCTGTATCAAATAAATAAAATCTTAAGAAAAAAGAAAAAAAAAGCTAACTGTCGTTAGATTAATGCAGGCTGGGCAAAACAAATCTTCAGTTCTATTTACAAACTTAGCTCATTTAAACATTAAAAACTGCATTTCTAACCTAAATTTGAGCTTCAAACATGCAACAGGGCAAGGACAGAAACCAAGAAGGAAAAGCCTTCCCACCAAGTTCTTACAAATGAAAAGAATTAAATAATAGTCCATCTTTTCACAAACACCAGATCCCAATTTCTCTGAGCTGTCTCACTCCCATGGAAGGCAGAGTGTGCTCAGGGTGCCCGGCCTGTGGGGGGAAGCCACTGCTGGAGGCTGGTGGGCTTGGGCTTGGCCTCGGCACTGCTCCACCTGACCTGCCATCAGGGCTGGTGACGCTGGGTGCCCTTGCTCGGTCTTAACAGGACCTGGGCATCAGACTGTAGAAGGACATGTGGGTGTTTTATATGGTTGCCCTGGCAACTGGGGACTCAGGGTCCACATAGGAGAGGAAAGGGTGGGTTTAAGGTGGCTCAGGATGATTTGAATGATGCTGTCTGACCTGCTGAGCAGGTGCCTGATGTCCTTTCATGGCGTTCTTTGCCATCTGCCGGTCTTGAGGGATAGCAGCTCTGAGAAGTAATTCGTGGACATCTGAAGCGTTCCCCAGGTCTCCCACTGCCTTCCCCTGCCCGTCCCTCCACCCCGGTCCCCAAGGACATGGCTTCCAGGACTCCTGTCTGGGGAAGGGCACATGGTCCAGGAGCTGTGGGACCCCCTAGCGACAGCACAGCCACAGCAGGCGCAGGGCCAGCAGCATGGGTGGTGGTGCAGGGAGGGGAAGAGATTGGGGCGGTATCTGGGAGGGGGTGCCAGAGAGACAAGGCCCAGGAGGGACCTTGGTTTGTCTTCTGATGGGGCCAAGCAGCAGAAATAAGTTCCTGCTTGCTGTCTTAGCGAGGCACCCAGGCTCCTGGGTGGGAGAGCGGTCAGCATTGGGGCCGGCCCAGTGTGGGTGTGAAGGGGGTTCCAAGGAGGTTGGGGTGTGTTTGCAGGCCCATGGACCGGGCAGGAAGGAGCCAGTGAAGAAAGGTCCAGAAGGGCCAGTCTGGGCTTGGGGGTGGGGCTGGAGAGCGAGTCTCCGCCGCCCCCTGCCCCGGCCAGGGGTCTTCAGGTCAACTGCTGCGGAAGGAGTGTGTGGGGTGATGGGGACACGCAGGACCCTGATGCTGGTGCTCAGGGGGTGGGGCTGATGTTCTAGAACCTTCTTGACCCCCAGGACCACAGAGGGAGACTCTCTTGTGCCAGCTGCCTTCTCCAGTATCTTCTCTGCTGCTCAGCCACGAGCCCCTACCACCACCTCTGCCTCATTCCCTCTGCTTTTATCCCCCCTTTTGACCCATACCCACTGCTTTCTGGTAAAATTTTGTTTCCTTTTGTAAGAAGAACCCTGACATTCCTTTAGCTTCTTCAGAACATTTTGGAGCTGATGCAGCTGTGCTCCCCATCCTATAATTAGGTCTTGGGCCGTTTTAGAGAAGAAACCACCACTTTTATCCAAACACCTTACAGAATTTCCTGGGAAAATGTGACTGTGTTTCTTTAGGAAGTAAAAGTACCCACACTTGACATGAGAATTGGTATTGGGGGGACTTCCCACGTCCCCTGCCCTGCCCTGCCTGTACTGTGATGTGGGCACCCCAGCGGTACGTGGGCTCAGACGTGGAGCATGGGTGTGCTCACTGCTGCAGGGCTCCTGCGATGTTCCCAGCAGGCTGGGGGATGCCCCCACAGGATGGTCGGGCAGGTTCTGTTTTCATCCTCCTGTGTCACCCCATCCCTGTATCTTCCCCGGGTGGGGAGCATGAAGCCATTGAAGTGGGACCCCCCCCCCCCATCCTGGTGGTTCTGGTAGCTCTGTTGCCCCATCTCCCAGGCATAGCTGGCTTCCAGCCAGGCAGGAGGAGACCCCTTGTACTCCAGGTTGATGCAGACCCCTCATTCTTCATGCCCACGTGCAGCCCCAGGCTCGGTGCGGAGAGGGGCCTGCAAGCCACCATCAGAGGGGCTGGGCCCCCACAGCCCACCTGTTCTAGCCCCGTTCGGCAGCAGGGGCATGACTCCTACTGGCCGCGGGGCAGGGCCAGTCTTCAGATCTCCCCCCCAGTGCCTCAGGACTGGGGAAGTTCTTCTTGTCCCGCAAGTCTCAGTCTCTGGAGCCTGGGGCAGACGGCTCCCGGACCTGGGTCAGGACTGGGCCCAGGTCTCACTGTCTCCAGCCAGCCAGGGCCTCCCCTGGAGCTTTCCAGCCTTGCAGAGCTGCCTCTGGTCGGGGGCGGGCAGCCTCGGGCAATGGCCAAACGGGGACTGGATGTGTCTTAGTTTTGGAGGGTTTGGCCCTGAACTTGAGGAAGGCTGTGCTGGGAGTTTTTGACTGTGGGGTCCTCCATGCCATGACAGCAGAGGAACAGCCTTGTCCTTCTGCTCCCTGGGAGAGGCGCCGGCTGGAGACATCGGCAGAAACCCACGTGGTCACCCCTGCACCAGCGAGAAGCATGCGTGTCCTCCGGCAATGGAGAACTTGCTGTCAGAGATGTGAACAGGTAGGGGCTTCTTTCTACCCAGCACCAAGTCCTGGGGGGTCCTGGTAGTGTGTTTTGGCACCTCAGGGAGAAAGAAGGAGGGGGCAAGGAGGGCGGCATCGGCAGGGTGAAAGGGTGAGAGTCAACCAGGTCTCCTGCAGAATTCTGCTCCCATGTCCCTGGCCGAAGCTTGGCCCCGTGCCAGCCCCACTCTGAGGTATGGTGCAGGCTGGGAGTGAGCACATGTGTGCACACACATACCCCGCCATGCACTTGTAGACACACATGAACACATTCATGCACACAATACACACACGTATGCACATACATGTACACGTGTGCACATGTGCACACAGACCCCTCACTTGAGCCACGCTCCTTTTGGCCTCATACCATTGCACAGGTTGTTGCATCCTGTTGAGACCTGCCTTCTCCTCCCCCAGCACCCCTTGACCACAGGCAGACGTCCCGATTACGGCTGTTTCTATGTGGCTTATTTCTAGCACTTATCAGAGAGTGATTACTAATTTACAGATTTGTTTGTTTCTTCCTGCTCATGCTCCGGAAGGCAGGGAGCATAAAGCTGCCTATGAAGAGACATCAGCCACGGGCAGGTGCTCAGAGCCAAGGCCATGTGGTTTGGAGGGCTGGTCCTGCAGAGGATGCTGCCGACGGGCTTGGGGTGGGACACCCCTGTCCACCACTTGCAACACTGGAGAAAACGTGCTGTCCCACCCCCCCCAGCTCACGTGCTGGAGTCCTGAACCCCACTCTGATGGCATCAGGAGGGGAGTCTTTGGGGGGCTTGCAGATCACACGGGTGGACCCCCCCAGGATGGGATTAGTGCTCTAATTAGTGCATGGCGCTCCTAGCCCCTCCCAGGACATGGCAAAGCCTGGTGTCAGCAGATACTGCCTCTGCCAGGCCTTAACCTTGGACTTCAGTCTCCAGGACCTTGAGAAATCAGCATCTGTTATTTAGACCCCCAGGCAGTGCTACCGAACAGACTAAGACACTCGCTATGTGACCTTGGATGACCGCTCATCTTTCTTCTGCCTCGTTGTTTGAAAAATGGAAATTTGTTTATTCATCAACAAGTACTTACTGAGCACCGAGTGCTGGGCAGGACAGGAGCCACTTGAAACTCGGCTTTCAGGAGCCTTTTGTCTTAGAGGTGGGAACCAAGCGAGGCAGGTGGTGGTCACTGCCTTAAGAGAAGGACCAAGTGGGGGACGGTGAGTGGCTGTTGGGGCAGATCTCCCTGGGAAGGGGCTGCCTCTCCCGTTATCTGGGGGGAGGAAGGGACCTAGCCGTGTGGCGACTTGGGTATTCTGGGAAGATGCTCCTTGCCGAGGGCCCTGAGGCAGGAGACTGGGAACAGCAAGGGGGTCGGTGTGCCTGGCAAGGAGGTTGTGGGGCCAAAAATCACATGTGGTTCTGTGGGATTTTGCTCTGAGGAGGGAAATCGCTGAGTGGAGGGTGTCATGGTCCACCTGATGTTTCAAAGGGTCTGTCTGGCTGGGGAGAGTGGACTCGCAGGCAAAGATGGAAGCAGGGGGGTGAGTAGGCGGACGGCTCCAGGAGGGCCAGGGGCTCAGTGGCATCTGCAAAGGACAAGGGAGGGTGAGGGGAGGAGAGTCTGATGGTGCAGTGGGGGTCCAGCGCTGATGGGTGTGGGAAACCTCTGAGGGGTATGTGCTATTGTGCATGTGAGAGGCACGTCCACAGGGTTTTCATGGCTGGAGACAGGTCGGGACCACCTGATGTCTCCCTGGACCCACGGCAGGAGGCTGAGAGTGGACGGTGAGGGGAGTCAGGCGGTCACTTCAGAAGTTCAGGAGGACGGGGCTGCTCAGCCTGTGGGAGAAGGCATGGGGCGCATGAGGGGACGTTGGCATGAGTGGCCATGTCTGAGGTTGGGCTGGGCAAGCTGAGCTCCGAATCAGTGGACTGGTGGGTTCACGTGGCGTTCAAGTGTGGCAAGTTCAAGGGTGCGTGTTTGCATGGAGCGTAGACGCTTGGACCAGGGCTCATGGGCTAGTGCGTTTGAGGTACGTTTTGCAGTTTTAGTGACTACTTACATACAAGCCAGTATAGAGACGAGGAGCCCTGATGTGCCTGGTGCTCTGTTTTGTACACTGAGCACACCGAGTGTCCTGCCTTCTTAGCCCTGTCCCCGTGAGGGAGGAACCTTGCCCTGCATTCCCTGCTTGCGGCTCCACAGGAAGGATGGACAGGTTTGCCGATGGGAACAGGAGCCGCCCTCCCCGGCCAACAGGCCAGCATGCACGCAGCTTCTCTGCTGGCTTCCCGGCCAACGTGGAGGCTCAGGTGGGATCCCCATCCCCAGGGAGCCCCTGCCTGATGGATGAGATGGGCCAGACCCGCACAAATGGCCTAACCACACAGTCCCCTCCTTGTCCAACTGTGGGTAAGTTCCTGAGTGGGCAGCCCTCCTCATCCAGGCACCAGCTGCAGGGTCTTCTTCCCCCAAAGAGCACCCTCCATTCCCTGCTGGCCCTGGAATGATCCCGAGCCAAGCCCCTTCTCCTGTGGGAACCAGGGGCACCCCACTCTCTTGTGCCAATGAAGCCTGCCTCCCGCTGCCCCAGGTATTCACTCTGCTCCCAAGGGCAGCCTGTGGGGCCCATGGTGTGCGGGGTCCCCCTCCCCAGGGCTATGAGGACATGCGGCTGACCACCTGCCCAGGGCTGGGTGTTGAGAGCTTGGCCATCCCCCGAACCCCAGGGCAGGACCCCCCTCGCCAACAGGGGGAGGACGAGGTGATGAAACGGGTGCTGATGGGCTTCACAGGTCCTGGCACCTGGACGGACTGGTGGGCCACACACGCTGGGGCATATTGCTCAGACCCACACGGCGACTGGGCAGGGCTTGTGCCCATTGCTCGGATGAACATGTTTCCTAACTTCCACCAGCTGCTCTCAAGGAAGCTCATGGAGCGAACATGCAGCAGACCCAGGAGCAGAGCTCGGGTCTGGACACACCTGGCCACCTGCAGCAGGACGCTCATCCCACAGTGGACACAGTCCTACTTCTGGGGTGTAAGGCGAGGCCCAGTGCCTATGAACAAATAGAGGGGTTTGGGGCGCGGTTTCCTGCCTCCTGCCCTGTGCTCCAGTTCCACCCGGCAGTGTACGCAATAGCGTTTCTATGCTGGAAAGCCCGGGCACGGGGCCAGCTCAGGATTGCAGCAGGCAGTGCTTGCCTGGGGAGAGGCTGGGTCCAGCACCCTGGCTGCTGAGCCAGGGGATGTGGGTGATGGGGTGGTGAGGCTGACAAGGAGAGCAGGGCTGGGCGGGGTGGAGGAATCAGGGAAGCGAGGCCCCGCACAGGCCAGGTGAGCCTGCATCTCCCACGGGAGCTCCCAGACCCGGGCGGCTGCCTGGCCCCCTTGCATTATCCTGGAATCCAAGGGACCCTGGGATCCCTGGGGGTCATCCTGGGAAGGATCCCGGCACCTCTGAGCCGCCCTTGCCAAGAAGCTGCTGAGAAAAGGCACGAGTCAGTCCATGCAGGTCTTCCCAAGGGCTTCGACCTAACAGGGCAAGGGGATTTGCCAAGACTGGCCTACGTTCTTCCCGATTTGTTGTCTCTGACCCGAGGCCCAGGACAGCCCTACCAGACACCTGCCCCATCCTCCCACGTCCAGCCAAGCAATCCCACTTCACTGTGCCGCCAGGACTTGGCTTTGGCCCTCTCTCTCTGTTTCAAACGCTCTCTCCCTCTGGGTGGTGGAGTCTGGGGCCTGGTCCACCCATGCTGTGTCCTATGGCCTCTGCCACATGATCACTGTGACGCTTTGTCTTCCCGATGGGCCACTTCTTTCCCAGGAGGACACAGGGCTGCGATCGGGGCTGATGTGGGTCCCCTTGCTCACTCTGCCCTGCATCCACCTGACAGATGAATGAGCAAGGGGCAGGGAATGAGGGGCGGGGGCTGAGACAGCTCTTTCCCATGCACCTCCCAGCTTCCAAGGTCCCCCGTCATTGCCTGAATTGGCCCATCTCTGCGTGACAGAGCCCTGAATTTTGGAAAAACCTATCTTTTTCAAGAGGCAGACGAGTCTGTCTTGGATCCGTGTTTGTCTAGCAGTCCTTGTGTGGGGTGACGAAGGCCACCTCTGTCCTGGGTGCCCACTTGCCTCCCATGCGGCTCTGCAGGTCTCCAGAGCCCAGTGGAGGTGCCCCACGTGCAGGAGCATGAAGGTTTCCATGGCTGGAAGATGAAGTCATCAAACGACACCTCTCCCGAGAAGTCCCCGTTTCCCTTGCTGGGGGTTTCTGCCGCTAAGTTTTGCTGGAAACCGCCAGCAGCATCACCACCTTGTTGATAATTTAAAACACAGGCTCTGTCGTTTCAAGAAACGTTCATGGCGGGTGGTACCCACTGGGTAGTTCCAGCAGGTGGGCTGTCGTGTCCAGCGGCCCCTCCCACTGCCAGCAGCACAGTCCCAAAGCTGCTCTGGGCAGGTCTGCAGGGAGAGCGAGGAGGAGATGGGCATCTGCTCCTGCTCCCCAGGCCTCCACGGGCTCACTGTCCTGCTTCCCCAAGTGGTCAGGTCACAAAGGAGGGTCCATCTCCAGACGGGGCAAGACTTCCAGAGGAGGGTTAAGAGCATCTTGGCATGTCCTTGCTGGGTCCCCCAGCTTAGCAAGCCCATAAGTGGTCCCCAGGAACTGTCGCTACTTCTGGAGAGGAGGGGTCTGGGGACTCAGGGAGGGCACCTGCTGGGGGGTTCCTGGGGGCTGGCCAAGATGAACCATGGGGGACGAAGAGAGAAAAGGGAGATGGAGCTCTTTCTGGGATGGTGGTTTTCTCTCCTTCTCCAGGTGATTGAGGATGGGTAATAAGGTGAGGTTCTCAGGTGAGGCTGGGAAAGACCTCACAGTAGGGCCGCAGATCTCCTGCCATAGAGATGGCCAAGGGTCAAGAGGAAATAGCAGTCACCAAGCTGGTCTGTCCTGGGTCGGCTGATGGCAGACCCTCTCCCAGGGAGGGGCAGGCCCTGAGTGGTGGGGAGACCACCTTCTCTCCCCTTTCTAACAGACAATCCCCCGCACCCCCCACTGCCCTGCAGGGTCCCTGAATGGACAAGGGCCAGCTGCTGCTACTGGCTCAGCCCTTGGCCACTTTGCTGCTGGAGCAGCAGAGGTAAGGACCCCAAGCAGGGCTGGAGTCCTGTCAGCCTGCTGCCTGTAAAACCTCTCGCTCAACTTCACATTGGATTTCTTTAAAAAATGCATGTATATTTTTGTATTTACCATAAACTCTTGCATGTTTTTGTATAAAGTAGATTTTTTTCAAAATTTCAATTCTTAAGCAAACTTGACCTCCCTGGCCTGGGGTCACTACTCCCAGAGTCCCTGGTCACCCACATCAACATAGGCCCTGGCGTCTGGGGAGCATGGGCTGAGGCTGGCGACAGGGGAGCTTCCTCACCTCCCAGACTCCGTTTCCTCAGCTGTGAGGTCAGGGTGCTGGGGGCAGGAACATGAAGATTCTGTGCAATTAGGTCAAGGGACCTTGCAGATGTGCCAGATGCAGGCTGACTCCTCGTGAGACCCGATTGCTGCCTGTGTGCCCCCCCCCCCTGCACTCCCTTCCCATCCCAGGACCAAGCCAACCGGAGAACCCCATTTCTGCCATCAGGCACATGGAGGCAGGTTCTGTGGGCTGGGGTCCTGGTCTCGGTCTCTGGCCTGTCTTCCAGGGGCCCCTGAGCCCCTCTGGGTCAGGCTGTATGTCCCCCCTCATTCTGCCCAGCATCTGACAAGTCAGCTGGCTCTCTAAGCACACAGGTTGCAAAGTGCTGGGATACCTGAGGGCTCAGTCAGCGAAGTGTCTGACTCTTGGTTTCAGCTCAGGTTGTGATCTCAGGGTCTTGAGATCGAGACCCAGGTCAGACTCCTCACTAACCAGGGAGCCTCCTTGAGATTCTGCCTCCCTCTCCCTCTGGCCCTCCTGTCCATGCATGCTCTCTCACTCTCCCTCTCTCTAAAATCAATCAATCAATCTTAAAAAAAAAAAAAAAAAAAGGACAAAGTGCCATCCTTTCCTGGGAACCAGCCTGACTGGGATCCTTGTTCAGCAAGATTTTCACACCATCTGGCCCCTGTGTGCATGGCAGGGGGCTCTGCTGGGCCCCAACTTAGAGGAGCCCGTGGAAGGAAGCCCTCGGAGCCCATTGTTCCTGTAGGAGCAGACAAGATTGCGGCTCAGTGGCTTTGCTGCTGTCCCATCTCCATGCTCGAAAATGTCACGGCAGGCCCTGCACCATCCCAGCGCTCTCTCCATAGGGGGATGGGAAGCTGGCCTCGTCCCTTGCAGGCTGTTGCTAGACGAATGCCAGCTTCTGTTCACATATCGGGATTCCTCCAGTTGCTCCAAACCTTCGGGATCAGCCCCAGCCAGCAGGACACCTGCAGGTGGATGACTGGGAGGGGGAGCCTCATACCCCCCGCCACGGGCTCTCTGCTCTCCTCTCCCCTGACGCCTTTCTGCTCCTTCCGCCCAGGCTCTTTGTCCTGGCGTCTGATGTCCTGGCTCTTTGTGTCCGTGACCTTGGCAGAGACCCTGGACGTTCTGGGCATCCTGCCCTGTGCCACAGTGATGAGGGTACATATCTCAGGCTCTTGAAAGACAAGGTTGGTGAAGCCCGCTTCTGCCTCCCTTCCCGGCCTGGTCAGTCTCCCTGTCCCAGGTCCTGAGACCCTTCCTTGCACACACGCATGCCCTTGAGTGGGAGCCCAGCGTGCTCCATGGCCAGCAGATGGCCGTCATCTCAACAAGGCGCTTTTATGTCTGTGTAACCCAGCCTCCTTAGGTGGCCTTGAAAGACGCTGTTACATGGACTCACTCACCATTCCTTCATCCTGAAGTATTCCTGGAACACCTACCATGTCCCCAGTCCTCCTCCAGGCCCTGGGGATAGCAGCAGACCATGCAGCTAAAATTCATGCCAGGCAGTAAACAAATAGCAAACAGGTATAACTCAGGTCACAAGAAGCATCCTGAAGGGAGAAAAGCAAGACATGGAAGACAATGAGCACTGAGCTCCAGCTCAGGCAGCAGCTCATGGCTGTCCTTGCCCAGAGGGGACATGATAGCATAAACCACCCAGAGGTCTGGGCACATCAGTCCGTGCCTAGGACATAGCAAGTGTCAAGGCCCTGTGGCAGGGACATGCTTGCTTGGCAAGGTCCCCAGAAGTGGATGAAAGACAGCATGGCTGTAGAAGAGGGGCTGTGGGGAGAGGGAATGGAGGCTTTGGAACCAGGGCCAGGCTACAGGACCCGGGAACCCTTAGAGAACTGTAGGGCTACTACTCCCAGTGCCAGGACAGGCTATGAAGAGAGCACAGTTGATCTGACTCATGTTTCACAGAGACCTCTTTGGCTACCATTTGCTAGACAGACGGCTGCGGCCAGGACCCCCTCCGTCCTCCCTGTGCATCCTTCTTACGTTAAACGTACCAGAGGCCTCATAGAAATAAACACATTTGTCTGTGCCAATCTGGTCTTTAAAGTATTGGCCCCAAACTGGTTTCTTATCTTTCAGGGGACTAGGAGATCATCCAGACATCAAACGCTCTGGACAGAACTTTCCCTTCAGGGGCTAACTGACCTCAGGGGCCCTCACAGACATTGGGGATTTGCTCCCTATGATCACAGAGAGATGACTCATAGAGTTAGCGTGTCGGCTTTAAAACAACTTGGACTGTAATACAGACGTACCAGGCAGGCCCGATCACCAAAAAACTCATCATTTTCTCTTTTCCACTGAGCACCATCTAGCTCAGATGGTTGCTTTCCTGCTTTTCACTTTTCCTAAAGCAAGACTTTGTCGATGAAGGAAGCAGTGTTGGTCTCCACCCTGACATAAGTGCCTTAAATTAAGTGCCTGCCCCCCCCATTTGTCCACAACGCAATCCTTCTGGTTTTAGACAGTTTTACCTGGTTGTGTTTGTTGGAAAGGAGCTGAATGGTTTCTTCCTTCTTGCCTTGTTCAAATCATTTATGTGCTCAAAGCATTGCCCCGTTTGCTGTATCTGTGTTTTGGTAAACTGTTAGGGGAAAATGACGTTGTCGGCTTTATTTGTGCTGTGGATTGGGCTTCCACATCACAAGCCAGCTCCTGAGTATCTCGAGCTCTAAGGTCCCTGGGAAGGGGGCCCTGCTACCTTCTTCCCCGTGGAGTCTCCCACCCCTCTCGGCACCTGAGACGCGATCTTCGCCTGGCACTGCAGGGAGCAGCCCGACACGAGGCTCTGCGGGACACTCACGAAGCCCTCGGGTCCGCGTGGAATCCTGCGCATCTGCTTCTCTTGGCTTTTTACTGTACTACTTTTAGAGAATGCATTGTGGTGTCCAGTTTCTTTATTTTTTTTTAATTTAAAAGGGACCTTTTTAAAAAAAATTATTTATTTATTTGATAGACAGAGATCACAAGTAGGCAGAGAGGCAGGCAGAGAGAGAGAGGAGGAAGCAGGCTCCCTGTGGAGCAGAGAGCCCGATTCGGGGCTCGATCCCAAGACCCTGGGATCATGACCTGAGCCGAAGGCAGAGGCTTAACCCACTGAGCCACCCAGGTGCCCCAGTTTCTTTATGTTTTATACGGAAACCCCATTTCTTTCAAGAGTTTCATGGCTCCTTTCGCTCTGCTACATACCCACAAGAGATGCCCATGGATTTAGCCCTTCCTGGCGGGTTGTGGTGGCCGCATGGGGCTTTGGGGTGGGTCAGAGCCCCAGGGAGACCACGCCACACCCTCACGTCCCTCCTGTGCCAGCACGGGACTCACGGTCATTCGGTCCACCACTAATGTCGCTTTGCAAAAGATGTCCCTTTCTGCAATCACCACGGCAGCATTAAAAACAATACAAATTTTACTTCCCTAATGTAGCTTATGAATAATAGTAAAGTATAAATTTTTAAAAAAGTGTAATTAAAACTTAAAGCAATTGTAAAAGCAGCAGATTGTATAAATAGTTACAGACTCGCATCTTCTCAGATTTTTATAGACTTTCAAGTACCATTGGTGAACTAATCTTGAAATACTGCATGCTGTGTTGAGGTCATTGTGTGTGTGATGGACACAGAGCAACCTGCGTGGGACCCAGTGTACAAGGTCACCCTGATGGCCTGTACCCGGTCAGTGAGGGGTCCAACCAGCACAGGCTTGCACGTGGTTGGGGTGTTTGGACAGAACTGGTGGAGGAGTGTGGGGGAGGGGATGGTTCAGGAGTGTCAGGAAGGGGGTGGTCGGTCGAGGAGCCTAGGGAGTAGTGGTGCAGGGGTGTGGGGAAGAGGAGCTGTCCAGCCAACAGGGCTGAGGGAGTGAGGGCAAATTTCGTGAGTGTGTAAGCGTGGTCAGAACTGGAATGGTGAATCATGACATGAATTTAGGCAGAAAGGAAGGATGGAGGGCTGAGGCCAGGGAGATGGTGGCTGGCTCCCTAGATTCTGGCCCCAGAGGAACTAAGATGTACTGGTCAGGATGAGGAGGGGCGAGGTGGGTCAGGAGGCAGACCCAGGAAAATGAGGCGCTGGGATTCCATTATGGAGCATGGCCGGTGCTGGTGGAGACGACTTCTAGGGTCGTGGAGGTGATAGTCCCCCACATTGCGGGAGTGCTACCGGGGCTGAGAAGAAAGATGCTAAACCACAAAGATCCTGGAGTGATGGTGCCGTTCGTATGTGTGTGCGCGCGCGCATGTGTGTGCGCATGC
>RCUC01111915.1:0-13651 GCA_003697995.1 Taxidea taxus jeffersonii
GAAAAAAATAAATAAATAAAAGTTGAAGCTGTGAGAGACCTGGGGCATTAGCAATGATTTAAAAACAAACAAACAAACAAACAAACAGATAAAGAGAAGGCTTTTTCATTCGATGGCTAAATGAGACTCCCTGGAATAAGGGAAGTAAAAGATTTGCGGGCAAACATTGAAGTGTGTCCTTGGGACAGAGGTCTTCCTAACCCCTGGGTCAGTGGGTGTGTGTGGTGCACAGTAGAGCAGGCTAGGGATGGCCAGGACAGTGGACAGCACAAGGGGCTGCGGCTCAGAGGGAAAGCATGCCTTGTTTCTCAGAGTCTGAACACCCATGTGACTACCTGTGTTTTCCTCTGCAAAGATTCCATAAATAAGAGCAATAAACAAATAATGGTTTGGAGAAGAAACCTCTGTGTATATGAGAGAAGAGAAAGTCATATTATAAATATACAAAAGGTATTCAGAAGTTGATGAGGCAATGAGAAAGATCAACTCAGAAGGCCAGATGATCTGCATGGGCAACGGAACAAAGGGGAAGTGACAATGGGCAATAAATGACAAAATGTATAGCCTCACTAAAGGTGAGGCAATGCCAATTCAACATGAAATAGTTTTTCACCTGTCCCATCAATACAGATAAAAAGAACTAAAACACACACACACACACACACACACACACACACACACACACACACAATGAGCTTCACTCCTGGCAAAATTAGAGACTAGACACTCCAATGGCCCTCTTATGACAAAACAAACAAATCCTAGACGAAAAGCAATGTTTAGGTCTTGTTGGTTTCACAGTGGTCTCTGAGAGCCCATTTCCCCTGACCCACCAGTAACAAGCAAACAGAGCAGGCCCGTGAGCACCATTTAAGCTGGAAATGCAGCTTAAATGGTGCCTAAAGGCAATCACACCAATCCCTGTTGTCACAGGACACAGAACCTCACCCGGCCTACAAAGAGAACTTCAGCTGAGATTGTGACCTGACATGACAATCCCCAGAGGGTGGACTTAATCCCAGATATCCAGCAAACCCAAATTCCCCTGAAGCCAGTTTAAATGATCTGTGGAAGAAAGTACCCTCTAATCAGGCTCCTAGGATTCCAGAGATTTCAGTTAACTAAATATGTAGTTAAAATAAAACTCATTCAAAGTTATAAGGAAACAAAACACCATGAGTGTCAGCAAACTGCAACAGAGTGAGAGCCTCCCAAATGTAACAAATGGATATTATCTCATATAAAACAAAACATTTATTTTTTAAAAATTTTAAAAAGATTTTATTTATTTATTTGACAGAGAGAGATTACAAATAGGCAGAGAGGCAGGCAGAGAGAAAGAGAGGGGGAAGCAGGCTCCTCTCTGAGCAGAAAGCCCGATGCTGGGCTCAAACCCAGGACCCTGAGAGCATGACTGGAGCCGAAGGCAGAGACTTAACCCACTGAGCCATCCGGGTGCCCCAAAACATAAAAACATTTGAACAGAGTAAAATATTTATAATATATAACTGATAGATTATCACCAAACATAAAATATTAAAAATAATAGGTATAGGTGCAAAGGACAGACATCAAAAATGAAAATTAAATGTCTGAAATATAACAAAACTTCGCAGTTTCACCATTGTGTCAAACACCGTAGGAGACAGATGTATAAGCCACAGGATAGCCATGAGAAACCTACTTGGAGATGGACACAAGAGACTGAGAGATGGAAAGCAGGAATGGAAGGAGCTGTGAGATCCAAGGAGCAGGATGAGGAAACGGTAGAGCGTGAAGAGGCCGCCATGACAGCCCTGCTGCCCTGAAGCTTGGAGAAAGCCACGAGCCCTATCAAGCAGAGATACTAGAGATGCCATAGCAGACAGTGGAAGAAGGGATTTAAAAAACAAAAAACAAAACAAACAAACAAACAAAAAAACCCACAGTTAAGGACATGCTAGAACACAACCACCACCTACAGATGACAGCCATCAATGTTAGTAGCTCCCCTAACGTGTTTACCATGGCAACGAGGAATTGTTTGTGCGGAAGGCAGCTGAGTCCTCTCCAGGTTGGGATCAAGATGAGGAGATGAAATTACTGAAGCTGCCTACCCGACGGACCCAAAGAAGGATAAATTCCAAAAATCATAGAGGCCAGGTAGCAACACTGAAGGGTTAGGAGAAAGTCAGGTTCAATCATCATAAGTGGCAAAGTTAGAGTCGAAGTCAGGCACACTTGACCCACATGGAGATCTGGAAATGGAGAACATGACATGTTTAGGAGGAAGATGGATAGATAGCCAGCCAACAAGGGCGTTTTCAGTCTATCCAGCTAACATAAATGAAGATTCTATGATCAGGTGGCTGAGGAAGCCAGACCAGTAATGGTCACAATAGCTTGGTGTCTGATTCCTCGACCTATGGACAAGAGATATATAGACATATATCATGAAGAAGGTCAAGTGGAAACCTCTAGAGCCAAGAGAAAAAAGGAAAAAAAAAATCCTATGCTGGAAAGAACTGCAGAAGTTAGCTTACACTTAAAAACCTAAAGAAGAATGCAGGAATGGGTGAGACTTATTGTGTTCTTACTTCATTCACTACATGGGTCCCTGCACAAGGATCACAGTGGCCTTAGGCAAACTCATCCGAGTAGTAACCCCATAGCATTTACGCACCAACTTTATTAAAATATATGAAGACTGCCTCATGCACAGGCTAGGGGGCCAATGATGTAGCAAATGCACCTCTTTCTAGCCCTCTTACAAATTAAAATCAGAAACAGTGTGCTTCCTCATGGGATGGATGGAGGTATACACCTCTGGTCATTTCTTAGGCCTTCACTATTTTTCCAGCTCCTGTGATGCTATAGGCAAAGGGTACATGGACGAATTGGCCGTGCAACAGAATGGCATGCCTGGCTCCCTGCAAGTATGGCACCATGGTAAACAAGCCAGGTGAGCCAGGTGGCTAATACCTTGGAGGCCCTAGTTAGACATCTGCCCTTCAAAGGCTGAGAGAGAAATCTTAGGAAGATTCCTGGCGCCATCATGTGAGTGCCATAGTTACAAGGACAGCAGCCCAGGACATTCTAGTAGATCCTCTCCAGGGGGAAGGATAAAATACTGCATCTTGGGGCGCCTGGGTGGCTCAGTGGGTTAAAGCCTCTGCCTTCGGCTCAGGTCATGATCCCAGGGTCCTGGGATCGAGCCCTGCATCGGGCGGGCTCTTTGCTCTGCATGGGGCCTGCTTCCTCCTCTCTCTCTGCCTGCCTCTCTGCCTACTTGTGATCTCTGTCTGTCAAATAAATAAATAAAATGTTTAAAAAAAAATACTGCATCTTACAACTCCCACTCTTGGGTAGGGAGTACAGGATCTTGTACTCTTGAAGTCCTCAAGGAAGCCTATCGATGGGAATATTAATCTGACTCATATGCAGTGTGATTATTAAAAAAACATACTGCCAGATTTGAATGGGATCCAGGACAGAAAAGAGCATGCCCACAGGTGATATTTTCATGGAAGCAGTCCACCTAACCATACATGTTGGCGAAGTGAGGGTATTTGCAGGGAAAAACAAATAACAACTCTGAAATTTATGGTAAGTCCAATCAAAGGACCACAACATAGATGCCTATGGTCCTACAGTTAGCCTGTGACATCTGCATCAAAGGGTTAAATGCTTCTCCCAAGGCCAAGAGTGGGCATGCTACCATCCCAGCAGAGATGGAGAAACCAAGTGGCAGTGGGGCCGAATCGGCCCATCAAGAGCTAGCTTCTCTCAGACCCACTAGGCCATAAGGCTAGGCCATCCCAGCATCAATCCATGGTAAGATGTATACTGTGAATGCACAGACAAGTTCAAGTGGGTAGCCCAGACTCTCATGCCATCCATCATTATCACACCAGCCCCTCTTCTTCCGCTCCCAGCATGGCCATATGGGAGCACCAGCTGATGGACGAGGAGGACTGAACCTTCACACATAGGCTGGCTTAGCATCTGAGTACCTGGACTGTGGTGGCATCACAGCTTCACTCACGGCCCTCCCTAGAGATACCACTCCCAATGGGTAGTGTATTTACTTATCCATTTGGAATGCAAAGAGAACTAAAGTGCATGACTGGTCAAGGACGTGGTTGTTCAGAGGCTTGCAGGGAGGATAACTGAAAGATTGAGAATAAAGCATGAGGATGAATCTATGGAAGTGGGCATAAAATAGGAAGATTATTTTTTTATTTTGTTAACACTTTGCAAGTTCTATGTTCATGTCAATCAGAGCACATCCACTAGGGAAGAAGGAAGGAACAACTGAGGGGACAAAATGACTTGGCCATTGGCTCTCACCACTACCCTAGTATTAGCACAACCAGTACATGGATGGGCTGCCCACGCTCGCAGGAGTGGAGGCTATTCATGGATGCAGCAGCATGGAACCCCACTTGCTAAGTCTGATCTAGTCTCACCTGCAGGGATGTGTTCAACATTTCATCAGTGGAACTCAGTTGTGAACTCCTGATGCAGTGGTGTTCTTCTAAAACACCAAGCAGACAGTGGGTAGCAAATCCACTTCTACAGACACCATTCTCCCTGGAAAGGGAGACTGTTTATGGCCAACACGTATTCTAGGTAACAGTTTATCTCTCCTTCCTACAAACTACTTTTCTTGCCTCAGTAGCTAAGGGCTTTGAGAATGTTCCTCCAATGAAACAGGATCCCAGGAAACATGGCATGGAACCAAGTGATTCACTCACAATGGAAGAGCTCTGCCATTTGTCCTGTCAGCCACCATTCCTCTCCGTGTCTTGTCAACTGGAAGCTGCCAAACCAAGACAGCAATGTGTTTACTCACTGAATGTGTAGCTGAGGTATCAGTTTGGAGAATGTACTTTAAAAAGGTGTTTCTCTAAATCATCATCATACGGGATTGCAACTCTGATAATTAAAATCATGGGCCTGGGACTGAACAGTAACATGAGTCACCTTCTCTTCCTTTTTTTTCTCTCTCTCCTTCCTTCCTTCCTTTAATGTTCAGTTCACTGTATATTACATCATTCATTTTTGATGCAGTGTTCAATGATTCATTAGTTGTGCATAACACCCAGTGCTCATCACAACATGTGCCCTCCTTAATACCCAACACTCAGTTACTCCAGCCCCCCAGCCCCTCCCCTCTGAAACCCTCAGTTTCCATCACTCCCAGAGACCTCCTTGGAGAAGTCATTTTTTCCTTTTCCTCCATATCTAGGCTTTCTAAAATCTGTGGTCCCCTTCCTTAGTCTAAGCCTCCACAATATATGGGAAACATTTCTAGGAGACACTGGGAGAGCCCCACAAAGTGAAACTGTGACTGTGGCTTCTCACTTTAAATTTCTTGTGCCAAGCATCCACCATGAGAGGCTCATTAGAAGGAGGTAGCACATCCATCAAAAAGAAATTAGGGCAAAATATGACTGCCACCTGGCAATCCACTTGGACATCTCTTCCAACCACCTTGCCCAGATTTGATGAGATATGAACAAGTCTGGTAGCCATGAACCGAGCCGAGCAAGGAGACATGTGGCTCAGACCCTTCCAGCCCATGGGTCCAGATGACCTAACAGAGAAGTCATTGGGACAAGCCAAAGTGCTCACCCAGAGCAAAGGACAATGAAAGGACAAAATGTTGATTACCGGGCTTGTCTGGAGTAGTTTCAATGATCTTTCAAATCTTTTATTATGCTAACCACCTCCCTGCCCATTTCCCCCAGGATAAGAGGACAGACAGAATGCAGGAGGATCTGTTCTCAGGACTTGCAGGGAACAAATGCATCCCGGCAGTTCCAGGCATGTGCTATGATAGATGCTCTTGTACACTGCCTAAATCCCCTTCCTCGGGGCTGAAGTGTCTACTTTCTCAGCTATTGGGAATTTAAGCAGCCAACAGTCCTCAGTCCTGTCCCTCTCCAGGAATCTACCTTGACTAATGAGGGCCACTGTACCCAAGGTTGTCCCCCAAGTCTGCGACAGCAGGCATCCAATGTCTGCTAAGTGCAAGTGGCCCAACCCAGTGCCCTTGCCCCCTGCACAACCACCCTCACTCCAGAACTCCCTAGAGGATCTCGAGGCTTCGGTAGCAATGGCCCTGAAGCTCACTGTCTCGCTTTATCTACCACTGCTTCCTCATGCCCACGAGGGTTTGATCCTGAGAGCACGTCCCACAAACTTCTTCCACATAAATCTCTTTCAAAATCTACTTACCCTGTGACAAAGATATATTCATTCAAGAATAAGATTTAATGTAATCAAGAAATCATTTCCACTCAAATTGATCTATAAAATCAACTATAATAAAAATATGAAAGTGCACTGAGAAGAACCAGACCTATTTTAGAATATGCACTAGTAAGACAAAAGCTCAAGAACAGTCAAGGTAATTCTTTTTTTTTTTTCTAAGATTTTATTTATTTATTTGACACAGAGAAAGAGAGATCACAAGTAGGCAGAGAGGCAGGCAGAGAGAAAGGGGGAAGCAGGCTCCCGGCTGAGCAGAGAGCCCGATGCAGGGCTCCATCCCAGGACCCTGAGACCATGACCTGAGCCGAAGGCAAATGCTTAACCCACTGAGCCACCCAGGTGCCCCCAGTCAAGGTAATTCTTAAAATGTAAATTAAGGAGGATTGGCTCTATCAGATATTATATGTAGATATGTACATTTAAAGATACAATAAATAACTTAAAATTAAGTTAACTTAATATAATTATTTAATATTTATAAAATTTTATAGAGAAAACAATTATAACCTGGTGATAATTTTTTGGAATAGCAAGGAACATTCTTTGTTAGGCAAAGCATTTGGGCTTAGTTCGAATTCTTCATATTTGACCTGTGGTGCTGAAGATCATACCATGTCTGTAATTCGTAAGTGCAAGCTAGCATCAAAGGCCTCTTAATGCAGGGGTGGTAATGGGATGATATGTGGATACACACAGATATGGGGGCATGCCGAAGGGATGCAGAGGTCAAATGAAGGAATTTCCAATGGCTATAGCTGGAATAAGTTGGTCAACAAAACAAATAAAATAACATTGGATTCTAAGTTAAAATGTCCACAGTTCATACGGATATAAGTAAATAACTGAATAAATGAACAAATGTGGGGGAACAGACAAATTGGCGCAGAACAATTTAAAATCATTTATGTAGGGGGTGCCTGCATGGCTCAGTCAGTTGAGTAACTGCTCAACTTTGGCTTAGGTCATGATCCCAGAGTCCTGGGATTAAGTCCTGTGTGTGCTTCTCCCTTTGCCTTTTCCCCCTGCGCATGCTCTCTCTCTCCCAAATAAACAAAATCTTTAAAAAAAAATTTAAAAATAATAAAATCATTTATATAGATACTTAGCCTTCAAGGAAGTGGAGTATAATTTTGCACTCCTCACATATGGACTACACGTAATTATTTCCTTCTTTCCTAAGAATAAAGAATGAAAAGAGATGGAGAGGAGAGTAACTTTGTACTGGGGAAACCTGACAAACACTCCTTCATCCAGGAGACCAATGTCAGCATCAATAGTGATGAGGCATGCTAAGATCATGTCTTTCAACAGGACATGATGAGGATGGCACCTTACCCGTGGGATCTGCAGCTCAAAAACCCATGACCCAGTCTAACCGAAAGAAAAATCACCAGAAAAACCACATTTGAAAGACATTCCATAAAACAAATAATTAATAGTCCTCAAAATGCCAAGGTCCTCAAACCTGAGAAATCCCCAGTCATGAGGAGCCTAAAGAGTCATGACAAAAATATAACGTGGCATCCTGAATGGGATGCTAGGTCAGAGAAAGAACATCAGGTGAAAACCAAGGAAGTTGGAATATCGGTTGTAGTTAATTTTCCTGTATCAGTTTTAGTTCACTTGTACTCGACTAACATAAAATAATCCTTAATAAGGATGTATGGTTCAGAAGAACTGTCTGTGTAATCTCAGTTTTTCTTTAAAAGTGGTATTATTTGTGGGTGTCTGGGTGGCTCAGTGGGGTAAGCCTCTGACTTCGGCTCAGGTCATGATCTCAGGGTCCTGGGATCAAGTCCCACATCGGACTCTCTGCTTGGCAGGGAGCCTGCTTCCTCCTCTCTCTCTCTGCCTGCCTCTCTGCCTACTTGTGATCTCTCTCTGTCAAAATAGATAAATAAAATAAAATCTTTTTAAAAAAGTGGTTTTATTTCTTATTACCCACAATGTCTCTTGGAGCTATTATAATACCAATACATTCTTAAGGAGGAAGTTGCTGACATTTTTACATAATAAATTTAGAAGTATAACAGAGTTTCTCATAATTAATATTAATCAACTACCAAGAGACAGCTTTGAGGCACCATTCATAGATTTCCCCCCTTTCTGAGGAGAAATCGGTCCACAGAAAATAATACATGGGATTCTATATAAGAATCCAGTCATTGATGTCATAAATCTACATACGGCTAAAAATTTTTAAATACTGTTTGTTTTTTAATGGTAATTCTGGAATATATATATATATATTTTTTTTTTTAAATAAAAATCTACTTTTAGCTGACTTCACGAAAAGTCAGGGCATAACTAAGTGGACATCTACAGACTTGGCAGAAAGTTAAGTTGGTCCACATGTAAACATTCCATTATCCCTTTAATGCAAGTATAAACTAGTCAGTCATCCTCTCAGCTTCCCCACATACTTCAAGAATGATTATGGTGTTCACTAAAACAATTGCTTTAAGTTACTAAGTTTAAGGTCGTATGATATACGACAAAAGATAACAGAACGCAAGCTAAACTGCCATCCACTTAAAACATATATATAAACAGACTTTATTTTTAGAGCATTTTTAGATTCACAATAAAATTGTACAGAACATATAGAGAATTCTCATGTACTCCCTGCTCCTTGCAAAACAGTCTCTCTTTTCATTCTCTTGATAGTGTTTTTCACAGAGATGTTTTTAATTTGAATGGAACCCAGCTTATCAATTATTTCTTTCATTGTGCTTTGGTGTATCCAAAAAGGCACTGCCATGCCAAGGTCATCTACAAGTTTAATGATTTTGCATTTTACATTGAAATCTATGATCCCTTTTGAGCTAATTTTTGCAAAGTCTGGAGGATCTGTGTCTACCTTGATTCTTTTCATAGCTAGATGTCTAGTTGTTCAGGTACCATTTGTTGAAAAAACAGTATTTTCTCCACTGTATCGCCTTTCAGTCTTTATCAAAGGTCAATCTACTATATCTGTGTGGGTCTGTTTCTTCTTCATGTTCCATTGATTTACACGTATTCTTTTGCCAATACAATACCATCTTGATTACTGTGAGTTTACAGTAAATCTTAAAGCTGGGCAATGCCAGTCCTCCAACTTGGTTCCTGTTCAAATTTCTCTTGGCTATTCCTAGACTTTCCTTCTCCATATTTACTTTAGAATCAGGTTTTTCAATATCTGTAAGATAACTTGCTGGGATTTTGACTGGGATTATATGGAATGACAGATCAAGTCGGGACAAATGGACATCTCAACAATATTGTTATCCTATCCACGAACATGGAGTGTCTATTAATTCTGTTTTGATTTCTTCTTTCACCAGAGTTTTGTTGTTTTCCTCATACAGACCTTGTACACATTTTGCTAAATTTATATTTAATTCTTTCTTTTTGTTTGGTGCTAATGTAAAAGGTATTGTGCTCTTACCTTGAAATTCCATTTTTTTATTGCCTGTATATAGAAAAGTGGCATTTACGTATTAAACTTCTATCTTGCAAACTTGCTCTAAAAGTTTAGTGGCTCCAGGAGTTTTTTGTGGATTCGTTAGGACTGTCTACACAATCATGTCATCTGCAAACAAAGAGTTTTATTTTTTCCTTCCTAATCTGTATACTTCTTATTTTCTTTCTTGTCTTATCTCACCAACTGGGAACCCCAGGATGATGCCAAAAAGGAATAGTGAGAGGGACACCCCTGTCTCATACCTGATCTCTGTGGGAAAGCTTCTAGTTTCTCATAATGAAGCCAAATGTTAGCTGTGGGTTTTTGTAGGTATTCTTTATCAGTTGAGGAACTTCCCCTCTATTTCTGGTTTGTTGAGTTTGCTGTGTATTTTTCATCGATATGGACTCTGCTCTCATTTCACTTTTGCCACTAGTACAAAATAAAGACAGAAGAGAGTCTCCATCCAAAAATATTAAATGATAAGTATATGAATAAGTCAGCACTTAGGTTGAGACTTAAAACAAAGGCCCTACTAACCCCATATGTGTTGACTGATTTCCTTAGTATCTGTTCCATACATAGTTTCTCACTTAGGTGGATGAAGTTTGAAATGCCTAGTTCCTTTAATTTGTTTTATGTAACTTATATCATGCATTAATCTGGAAAGTTAATATTTGAATATACTCTTAGGGCTTTAAAAACTAATATAACTTTCCTTATTTCTCATGCTTCAAAATGTCTAGTTGAAATGACATAAGATACAAGATAATTTATTAAGCAAGAGTGTTCATTAGTTGCTCAGTAATATGCAGTTTTCTGAAACTAACCAGTTTTCAGAGGATGCTCATCAGGGCACAGAAAACACAAAAGAACAGAGGAGACAGAGAGGGCTCCAGAACAAAGAGCTGATGCATCATGTAACCGGTCTTGTGGAAAAAGAGCAAGGAGCCAATATTTTGCAAACTGTATTGGAAGGAAGCAAGTCCTGCTGAGAAATCAAATTTCCCAGACTGTTCTAAAAGCACTTACTTCCATCAAATCTGTGAAGACTGAGGACATTCTGCCTTTAACAAGCCCTGGAAGCACTTGCTGGTATTGAACACAACAGAACTAGGAGGGTTTGAATTGAAATTCAATCTTCAAAATTCAAGAAGACTGAATTGATATCAGATTAGAACACCTCCCTCAGTCATATTCATTAAGATTTGTCACCAAGTGTTCAGTGAAAAGCTAACATATACCCTCCATGGGTCAATATATACATGCATGAACCTGGATCGTTTAGCATACAGGTTCCTGCCTGTAGATACATTATCAAAACAATACATTATCACCATGCAGTTTGGAGACCACAACTGTTGACAAACTATTTTCACACTCTTACAAAATCACACACATGCATATGCACATCACATACAGACACACGTATAAACACTCTTTCAGGTGTTGTTGCATATAGATAAGAGTTCTACGTATAGACCACACAGTCTGGTACCCAAATTCAGCAGCAAAATTAGGTAAGCAGCCCTTCATGTGAAATCTTGTCTCAGGAGGGATTTGCATGACTTTTTTTCATATCTTGTCTGTGGGCTAAGCATCATATAAATTTTTTGGTTCCTTTTATATGCATACTGTTTATTTGATGTAAAACATCTAAGTAGACAATATTTTTAATATAAAATTTCCCATTTTTCCTAAATATTATTGGGCAGAAATAAATTTTCAGATATATTTACTTATATATACTTACACAGAAGTATATCTTTGGCAAGCTTTGATTTATAAAAATTTGCACTTATATTCTTCATCTAATTATGCTTAAATTCTTTCTTACTTACATTATTCTAACCACTACTCAAATGTAAATTGTCAATTCCTAGGAGATAGAGTCCCAGTTTGAAGAGAGAAGAAAAATTAACAACTTACTGTGTAAGACCTATGCTCACGATGAGAAAATATTAAATGAGGAGGCAGAGCAGAGGAAAAAAGTCAGCAGTTATGAAAAGACACAATCCAGGGGAAAAGCGATTTTCAGCTTCTGAGGGAAATGGTTCCATGTAAACTCCAGGTGATTATAACAAATATGTGTTTCAAGATTTTGTTCCTCAGAATATAATTTCAAGTTTTAAAATGCGTATTCTGCCATCTTGTAAAAAATACCTTAGAATTTTTATGATAATATATTTTGGCTCTATTTGGTGTGTTCTGCTGTTGACTGCAAGTTTTCAACTTTGTGTATCACCAGGGCCCAGAATGGAAAATGCAATCCCATTTCAGAGCAGCGATTGTGTTCTGTCTCTGCTGCGATTTAGGAGGGCTCCTGAACACCGTCATGCCAGCTGACTCTAACATATATGCACAAGGACCTCTCGCATCTGTCCCCACACAGCTGAAGCAATCATAAGCATTGGTTTCGTTCTTAGACTTCTTGAAAATCCAATCTATAATTCCTGCCTTGTTGAGTTCCACAAATACAAATGGCAAAACTCCGATCAGTCTGTGATGTTTTTCTCTATCATCAGTCATGGAAATGAGACAGAAACTTTTCTAGAATACTCTCATTGCTTTTGTTTTTTTTCATTTTTTTAGAATTATGTATTCCACCTTTATGCAAATCCTGAGACATATACTTACCTTTATTAATTTATAATATATGAGTGCCATCCTATATGGAGTATGACAAAGTAATGTACCTTAGAGATTTGACAGTGCCTAATAATGATGGTTTATCATAACATATATTATATATAATAATATATATATATATGGTTACATATATATAACCATATATATATATGGTTACATTTTATACACAATATTTTTGAATGATTCTAGGCACTATACATACCTAATGCTTTTACCAGCCCTTTGATATATGTAATTTTATTGGTAAAAAGTTTTGCAAATGGGGCATTGGAAACACAGAAAGATTTAATAAGCTGCCCAAGGTCATACAGCCAATAAGCTGCAGAACCAGCTAGAGAGGCAGTATGTAGCTGGAATGTGTGCTCTTAATGACCATCTTGCATTGTTCTTCTGATATGACCTGCATTCCTGTAACTGCCTTCACCTAATGTGATGTGAATTACCAGATTTCCTCTCTAGCAAAATGCCAACAGTTCTAAGGAAATTTAAAAAGATAGTTTTAGGGTGAAAAGGGAATGAAGAAAAGAAGAAATAAGAAATGAAGAGGAAGAGAAAAGGAAAAGAGAGAATGGCTAGCAAGTTTCCTTTGATACCAATTAGAAAAAATATTATTTAAAAGCATTAACATTAATATGCCAAAAACAACAACAAAAAATACATGCTGTACTCTCCCTTTTATACTAGGTTCCTTAATGAAGAAATAAAAAAGGAAACTATTGTTGTACTTGATAATTGGGTTAAACTCCTATTTGGATGAGCCACAAAATTAAAGAAAAGCAAATTAAATTAAATTTGGTAGTACTACTGAAGAGAGCACATTTATGATGGGGGGAAGAAGACAGAGGAAGGAAATTTAAGAAGAAAAAGAGCCTCAAATCACCACAAGATTTGGGTTTCATTAGAGGATTATTGTAATATTACTTGGCCAAAAAGGTGCATGATACAAACATCAAGCTCCAGTTTTTAGAATAACAAAAAAGTAACAACCACAATAATAGTCAGGAGCACGGTGATCACCAGCTAAAATCTCTATCGGTACAACCCAGGTTGTACCCACCACAACTGTGGCTGTGGCTGAATGAAGACTACAGGTCTATACATTCTGTCTTTAGAATTTTTTTTTTTTAAGATTTTATTCATTTGACAGAGAGAGATCACAAGTAGGCAGAGAGGCAGACAGAAAAAGAGGGGGAAACGGGCTCTCTGCTTGGCAGAGCAGGGCTCAATCTGCGGGGCTCAATCCTAGGACCCCGGGATCATGACCCGAGCCGAAGGAAGAGGCCCAACCCACTGAGCCACCCA
>RCUC01111916.1:0-50744 GCA_003697995.1 Taxidea taxus jeffersonii
AAAAATAAATAAATAAATAAATAATAAAAATAAAAAAATAAAACACAACAAGGATATGTCAGGATCTGGTGAAAGAGTAATCTGTATTCTCATTCTACTCTATGTTATAGTATTTCTTCTTGGGGTTATAATCATGGCCTTTGAGAAAATATCTCTATGGAAAATTCAGTTCTTATTCTTATATACACACTTATGCTCACTCACCCACTTCCTTACCCATCTTTAACATGGAGTGCAGAAGTCACAAAAAATATCCCATTTCTACTGGCTCTAATTAGGGAGGAAGGGAAGTCATACTCAAGCACTTACTCTCCTGAGTGGAGAGCCCTGTGAAACCCTAAATACAATTCATGGAGCATCAAGCCAAGAGTACAGTGCCTTAAATGAACAGATCAAGCTTCAACAAAAACCACGCTTCTGCCACTTGCAAAAAAGCTGGTATAGGCTCTTGGGCAGGAGTCTTAGTGTCACTGTGGTGCGATGACTTAGCAAAGTTACCCTGCCAACAGTCACTTAAACTGCCAGCAGTTGGGAAAGAAATGGTATGGAAAGGGTGTTTTCTTCTATTCTGGCCTAAGTGGGAAACTGTTAATGTCTCTCTGGAAACAAACCAAAGGATTAAATAATTTCATTAATGTTTTTTGATCCAGAATTTAAGGCAAAACATCCTTCATTAAGATATTTAGAAAGACTGTCAGAAAAGCGATTTGAGAGTTAAGAAGAATTATAAGCTGAATTGTGTCTGCCCAAAATTCATATGCTGAAGTCCTAGGGTGCTATAGATTGTCATTGTATTGCAAATAGGGTATTTAAAGTGGTAATTAAATTCAAATTAGGTCTTTAGGTGAGTCTTAATCCAATACTACTGATGAGGAGGAGATTACAGTACAAAAATACACAGAGGGAAAAAAAACAAAAAACAATGTAAAGACACAGGGAGAAGCTACAGAGCCATCTACAAGCCCAGGAGAGAAGCCTAAGAAGAAATCAACCTTGCAGATAAACACCTTGATCTCAGACTTCTAGCCTCTGGAACTATGAGAAAATAAATTTCCATCCTTTAAGGCACCCAGTCTGTGATACTTCATTATAGCAACTCTGCAAGCTAATACTCGAACAGTTTGCAAAAGGTAGAAAAGTCAGATTGTGACCTTCAGGGTGTGAGGTCTAAAAGAGCTTCCCTCTTCAGCATATCC
Organism: Taxidea taxus jeffersonii; assembly: GCA_003697995.1. Taxonomy (NCBI): domain Eukaryota; kingdom Metazoa; phylum Chordata; class Mammalia; order Carnivora; family Mustelidae; genus Taxidea; species Taxidea taxus. The sequence goes on from RCUC01111916.1 coordinate 1,197, forward strand.
TCCACACTCATCTAGGTATGACTACTTACATTTTTGGTCTGGATAGGCCATCCCCTGTTTGGTTCCAGGAGTGAACATACTTAAGCCCCAAACTGGAAAAATTATTCTCCTACTTAGTATAAAGGATCTTTATTTTTGCAGGAGGACCAGAACCTGGTGCCTAAACACCATGTTTGAGTTCTCAATCCACATCTCTGAATTCCAAACCTTGTTAGCCTTCCAAAACTGGCAACCAGGCCTGAGCACCCACGTCGAGTTGCACGTTCATAATCCGTTGCTATCTCCACTGAGTGCTGGCTCTGGGTTTGGAATCAAGAGTTCTATTCTTTGTTCCCCTGCCAGTTCCTCAAACCTGGAAAGGGCAATGTTGTGCGCAATGTAAGTTCTTTCATTCCGCTATTCAGAAATTTGCCTCACAACAAGATTAAAATGTAAATTAGAAAGTTTACATAATTTTCTTATGAAAGTCTCAGAGAAAGGAGGGCACTTTGTATCCAGAAAATGCTTACAAAGATGCTCTTTTACATTATATAGATGATCAGAAAGGCCATTTGACCTCACTGAGAAATGGATTAGGCAGTGAACAAGTTAAAGTAGTTTTCTGGGTTTAAAATCCTCTCCTTATTGCTCTTAATATCAATCAGAAACTTGTTTACAAAATGCTAATGCTGGTAATAATATAAATTGCTGTTTGTTAAATGGTTTTTCTTTTGTTGGACAATTCAAATCTATTATTTTTCCTTAGGGTTGTTGGCACTCTTAGTAGTCACTGAAAAAAATATTCCTATAAATAAATATGAATTTTTATAATATGCCTTTATGCTATTTTCAGAAAAATGAGGTAACTATGGAAATTTCCGCTTTTTATTCAATGCTTAAGCCTCATTAGAAGGAGAAGTAGGAAAGGAGTAAATTCCTTTTAAAACTTCACATAACTTTCTTTTTTGGTCTGTTTCAAACAATAATGGACCCAGTTAAAACAGGAAGCTCAGGATGATGGCAGGCTTTATCAAGAAAGGTACATGAGCAAAGAAAATTTAAAGAAATTCTTAAATAGCCAAATCCATCTCAAGTGGCTCTTGTGATCTGGGGGGAAGGGAAGCTTTAGTGGGAGGAAGTTGAGAAGATTTTTCTTATTCCAAAGGCTTTCCCATGTGTTGGAAGAAGGAGAAAAGAAAAATACTTTGTCTAGTTTGTTGTGTTATTTATAGAAAATACTTAGATCTAGATATTTCAATTGGTTTTTTTAAAGTACAGATTACTCATCAATGTCTGTTCAAGAGTAGGATAATTATTTTTAAAAAGTAGGATAATTATGTTAGACTTAAGAATTTGATTTTTAAAATCAAGTGAAAGATGACACCTTGGAAAATAGAATTTTTATTTTTATCTTAAAGCATGCTCAGTGTAGAGGTGCCTGTTTACAAACTTCCCTCATTTAATTGGTTTTCTTAATATAAAATAGTATTTCCAGAACTAATTAAAATTTTATTCTAATGAATATTCAGGACCAAAATATGTTATCTTTGCAGTACAGTATATAGATTTTTGAATCATCCACAACAGTAATTATATTTTTTTACATTTGTAAAGAGTCATATATTGTTATTGATGCCAAATGGGTTGTTTGCTTCCTCTCAGGCCATGATTGAAGAAGCCATCACCAGAGCAGAATCTTTCTCAGTTATGTATACACCATTTGCAACAAAAATCAGAGCTGATAAAATAGAGAAAGTAAGAGAGGTTTTCACAAAAACTCATCCTGCATATGTGGAATATATCTACACAGGTAATATTCAAGATATCAGCTGATATTTTATTTCTATTAAAACAAATACAGAGCCATTTCTGGTTTATTTGTTTATTATTCTAGTTTTAGGAGTACCTTGTTGGTTTTTTTTTTTATTTTATTGTATTTTTTCATCATTGTAAGTGTACTTTTTAATCCCCATTACCTATTTCCCCCTTATCCCACCCCCCACCTTCCCTCTAGTAACCATCACTTTGTTCTCCAAAATTAAGAGTCTGTTTCATTACTTGCTTCTCTTTTTTTTCCTTTGTTCATTTGTTTCTTAAATTATACATAGGAATGAAATCATATGGAATTTGTCTTTCTCTGACTGATTTATTTTGCTTAGCACTAAACTCTCTAGCTCTACCCAGGTTGTTGCAAATGGCAAGATTTCATTCTTTTTTATAGCTCAAATATATTATATATATATATATATTTCATATATTTATATGAAATATATATATATTTCATATATTTATATGAAATATATATATGAATATGAATTCACATATATGAATATATATGAAATATATTATATATATTTCATATATATATATATATATGATCACTTCTTTATCCATTCATCAGTCAGTGGACACTTGGGCTGCTTCCATAGTTTGGTTATTGTAAATCATGCTGCAATAAACATTGGGATGCATGTATCCCTTGACTTTGTGCTTTTGTATTCCTTGTGTAAATACCCAGTAGTGTTATTCCTGGATTATAAGGTGATTCTATTTTTAATTTTTGAGGAGCCTCCATACTATTTTCCACAATGGCTGCACCAGTTTGCATTCCCACCAACAGTGCAAGAGGGTTCTATTTTCCAACACCTATCGTTTCTTGTATTGTTGATTTCAGCCATTCTGACAGGAGTGAGGTGATATCTTATTGTAGTTTCGATTTGCATTTCCCTGACGATGAGTGATGTTGAACATCTTTTCATGTATCTGTTGGTCATCTATATGTCTTCTTTGTAGAAATGCCTATTCATGTCTTTTGCCCATTTTTAATTGGATTATTTGGTTTTTGTGTATTGAGTTGTATTGATTCTTTATGTATTTTGGATACTAACCCTTTACCAGATGTCATTTGCAAATATCTTCTCCCATTCCATAGGTTACCTTTTAGTTTTGTTGACTGTTTCCTTCACTGTACAGAAGCTTTTTATCTTGATGAAGTCCCAATCATTGATTTTTGCTTTTGTTTCCCTTGCCTCAGGAGACCTATATAGAAGAAGTTGCTATAGCCCATGTCAAAAAGATTATTGCCTGTGCCCTCTAGAAGGAGCTTTATGTCTTCAGTTCTCACATTTAGGTCTTTAATCCCTGTTAAGTTTATTTTTGTGTATGGGGTAGAAAGTGGTCCAGTTTCATTTTGTTGCCGTCCAGTTTTCTCAACACCGTTTGTTGAAGAAATTATCTTTTTCCCATTTGGATATTCTTTCCTCCTTTATCAAAGATTAATCGACGATATAACTATAGGTTCATTTATGGGTTTTCTGTCTTATTCCATTGATCTACGTGTCTATTTTTATGCAAGTACCATACAGTTTTAATTACTACCACTTTGTAATATGACTTGAAATCTGGACTGTGATACCTCCAGTTCCGTTTTTCTTTTCCAAGATTGCTTTGGCTATTTGAGTTCTTTTATGGTTCCATACAAATTTTAGGATTGTTTAGGGATACATTCTTTTAATCCAATGAATTGAAATGGGAAGTTATTTTAAGGTTTTAAGTAGAACTAGTCCTCTAGGTCTAGCACAATATTCCTTATGCTATGGTGTTTCTATACTTTAAAAGAAGAGGTAGAGGCACCTGGGTGGCTCAGTCAGTTGAGCATCCAGCTCTTGATTTCAGCTCAGGTCATGCTCTCAGGGTCCTGGGATGGAGCCCCACATTGGGCTCCAGACTCAGCATAGAGTATACTTGAAATTCTCTCTCCATCTCCTTATGTCCCTCCCCCACTCATGCACTCTCTCTCTAAAATAAATAAATTAATCTTTTCAAAAATAAGTAAAAGGAGAGGCAAATTCTAGAAACTCTAAGATTTTTATTTTTTTAAGATTTGTTTATTTGTTTATATGTTTATTTGTTTATAGAGGGAGAGTGCAGGGGGAAGGGTGGAAGGAGAGGGAGAGAAGCAGATTCCCTGCTGAGCGGGAAGCCTGATGCAGGGCTAAATCTTACAACCCTGAGATTACAACCCGAGATGAAATCAAGAGTTAGATTCTTAATCAACTGAGCTAACCAGGAACTCCATAAACTCTAATTTTTTTTTTTAAATGAAGGAATAACTTGTAGTAAAATGCTACCTTTCCCCATATTCTTCATCAGTAATCTAGAGGATTATAGTATTTTCCAGAAGATGAATTTTTTCTAATGCTTCCTTTTTCTACTTTCCTTCTTCCATCTATCTCACACTTCAAACTTCCCTCTTTCCTTATGTTCTTGGATCATTGATATCCAAATGAGATCTGGTTGGTCAAGTATACATAGAGGACACAACACTGGTATTCTCCCTTTCTCCTCTTTTTGTCTTTCGAAGACACTGGCTTTTATTCATTCATTCAAAAATCATTTTTAATATCTACTATGTGCCAACCATTATTCTGAATTAAGACAAAAACAAAGCCACTCAATGGCTACCATGATAAGGAAAATCTCTAAATGCACATACCTAATATCACATCCTCCCATTAAGAGTCCTTCATTCCTTTTTTTCATGGTTTTGAGACCAAATCACTGATTTATATGATTAATAATGCACTCTGTTAGTGATTGCTTTTAGAGTGCCAGGTATTGTGGAGTAAGATAATTCTCATTTTGAAACAAGAAAACAGCAACCAGAGAAAACAAATAGCTTTTCCAAAGATGCATAGCAAATCAGTGGTGGCAGGCCTTGGATTTGAACCTATGTCCTTGCTATTGAGCTATACCATTTCCATCTGATAAGAGCAGAGGTGTGACAGAAGCATTAAATTTAGGTCCTACATAGCCCTTATTTTTCACCACAATGCCTCAAGCTCTTTAGAAGAAACGTATTACATAAATATAAATAGTGATGATTGAATACTGAATCTCTAAAGAACAATGAGAATTTAAGAGCAAGGTAAAGGAAGAGAAGAAACCATAGTGTATGCTATAATGACCACTGATGCTGATTTACTCTGAGCATTTTGTAGGGAAGTGGATAAGAATGTTTCAGAACTCACATTTTTTGCTAATTGTTACAAAACATTTATTATTTTGTTATGGATATATTAAGAGTTTTTTTGGGGGTAGCCTTAATAGCAAACAAGAGTCATGTTTATATAGTGTCATGGAAAATGAGTTAGATTCAGCTATTTCCATATCTATTCTTGGATCCATTGGTAATGAAGAGAAATTCATTGAGGAGATCACCTGTTTGACAATTCTTCTACTGGTAGAATGAGTTCAGTTATATTTAACTTAATTTACAGAGAAGTCATGAAGATTAATTAATATTTTGGAAGCATTGTTGCCACTGAGAGTTTAAAAACAATAATAACATTAATGAGCCAGATTCATGTCTCATGTAACTCTATCAAACCTGTTATCAAGATGAGTTGTGATCTATTGGCAAGACGATTCATGCTAAAGGATCTTATTTGTTGGAAAAGGAGATAATAATAAGTTACAAATGATTGTTTTTATTATTTTATAATTACTAATTGCTGGAGTATGACAGTGCTATATAAGGAAACTAGAGAGGAAAGACACAGCTTCTGGAGGAAGAAGTGGAGGTAGAGAAGATTGCCTAGAATTTTAAATTTCATTGGGATTGGTTAGGTTCTTCCCCTCTAGAACCTGTACTTTAAGTGAACAACGCTATTGCACTGATGGCATTACTTGACTCATGCAAATCAGGGAAGGATCTTCCCCAAAGTCATTGTTGTAATGGTAGTGAAACCACTGTTATTAACTGTATGTGTACAGTTTGTGGTCTGGCTTCTTTCCCCCCATGCAATTTTAATGTGAGTAAGGACCAAAAGCATAGGAAAAGGGGACGTCAAATGTTATCTTTAGCATCTGTATCTCTCTTATAGGTGGTACCAAGAGATTAGGGCAGGCATCAGTAGGCAAAGGCAGTAGCTAGAAAGTGAGTCACACAAAGACAATAGTTATTTTGTTTTGTTGACACTTCCCCCAAACCAGGATTTTCCTTTTTTCTGTCTTGTAGATAGAATTTAAGAAGCTTCTATCCTGCCAAAAATTTATTCAGTTATTTCAACAAATAGGCACACAGCAAAGCAGATGTGTGCAAACAGACTTTTTTTTTTAAACCTATACACATTCATCTTATGTCTGTTCAGAGCCAGTAATATATTCTATCCCATTCCCATGGACTCAGTCTCCTTCAACCTTTTTTTAAAAAATTTTTTTCAGTGTTCCAAAATTCATTGTTTAGGCACCACACCCAGTACTCCAAACAATACATGCCCTCCTTAATACCCACCACCAGGCTCATCCCCAACCCCTCCCCTCCAAACCCTCAGTTTATTTCTCAGAGTCCACAGTCTCTCATGGTTCATCTCTCCCTCTGATTTCCCCCAGATCACTTCTCCTCTCCAATCACTAATTTCTAGGAACTCTTTATTGAGCTCTCTGTATCCTTTCTTATATACACCATGTCTTTTAAATGGATGCAGAATTTTTTTTTTAACTCCCAATGTCTTCGTGTCACCAAACTGGAAAGAGCCAAGATGCCCTTCAACAAATGGAAGGATAAAGAAGATATGGTCCATATATACAATGGAATATTATGCCTCCTTCAATCATTTATAAAATTTAATCTTCCTTCAGTAACTATCTAGTCAAATTCACTTGTCTTCCCTTCCCCTTTCCATGGGATTTTCTTCTCCCCCGGTCTTGTTCAACTTTCACAGAGCTCAAGCATACCCATTGCCCAAAAAGTTCAGTGGATATATGAGGAAAGATTCTTTTTTTTGAAGTCTGATGCAGGCTGGTGCAGCTGCTGATTACATGGCTAATTCAACATGAGATCACCTCTGTTGGCGAGCAGGACCAAATGGGCTCATTTATGTGACACATTAGGTGATCCAAGGATACCTGTACAAGTTCTCCATGCTGCTTTTTGATGTAGATGCTCCTTTATGTGTACACCAACCACGCTTACCACATAAGTTGGCCCAAACTAGAGCCATTCTCTGAGATTCCCTTTCCCTGCCAGAATGCTAGCTTGTGAACCCAGTCACTTTCTGGGTCTTACTCGAAAAATCCCCTGTACTCCACTAAAGACTTAGCCCTATCTCCAACTCGCTGTGTTAGTCTGCCATGTCTCTTCTCCCTTTCTTGATGCTCCAGAATCCCAAGATCTTCAAGACAAAAAGAGGATCTACAGTGGAGATGGGTGGTTTGTTCACCTATTCATTTATTCATCAAACATTTATTGGGCACATATATTCCAGACTCTATTCTAGGGAGTGCTAGAATATACCTGCTCCTAGGAAAGGACCTGACCTTAGTAATTTGTAATTTAGGGTAAATATTGCACTGTATTTTTCCACTCTTCTGGGGAATATTTTCAATTAAAGCCTAAGCTCTACTGGTGGGATGGAAGGCTGACTCTAATTAAAAGAATGATGGAGGAGAAAACAGATAAGGGAGCAGTTTGGAACTAGAAATCCTCCTCCCTGAAAGTGGCAGAGACTTACTAGTTGTTTACCAAGTTATTTTTTCCTCTCGTGTACTTAACTAAAATACATTTCCAGCCTCCCTTGTGACTGAGTAATGGCCAATAGAATGTGGGCAGAAAAAATACATGCCACTTTCAGGCCTGGCCCATAAAACCCTACATCCAGAACTCTCTTTCCCTGGCCACTGTAGACAGGACTGTGAAACCGAAGAAGCCACAGACAAAAGAAGCTTGGAGCCCCTGAATGACCATGTGGAAGGTCACCCCTCTGAAGACCCACATGAACAAAAAACAAAATTCTCTTGCTTTAAATCACTGAGATCTGGATGTGGAGGTCTTTTGTTTTGGGTATTTTTGTTGTTAAACTGCATTGCTTTACTCTAGTGCACTGCCCTATATCATAACAGGTAGGCAGCTTGTTACTCCATCCACAATGCACACAATAAATTCTTGTGCACGCAATGACTGAATAAACACTCCCTCAGAAACACTCAGAGTTTGTACACATTCTTTTCTACTTCACACTCACTCGTCCTTCTCCATACAGCTACCAGTGACTGCTCTCAAGCACACATATTTGTACCCACAATGGAAAAATAATATTTCAGGAGGCCCACTGATGCCCCATGGAAAGCAGAACACAAGTATGTAGTTTTCATTACAGCAAGAGAAATTTAGGCCATAAGTAAGAATTTCTAAATTATAAAGTTCATCAAAATAAACAATCAACAGATGAAGGTCATAAAATCTATACCTTGAAGATCTTGGATCAAGAGTTACCTATCTATGTTGTGCTGGATAAGTAGTTATTGTCATTAAAACTTGGAGACTAACACTTAATTCTCCCAGATGGGCTGGCAGACAAACCTCCAACTCAGAAACTCTGCCCAACTCAGGTCACCTTCATCAAGCCTAGATAGTGTTGAGTTCTTTACTCCTCTGCCTTGTGACAGTGCAGTGAGCCCAGCAATAGCTGGCAGAGGTGGCAGTAATGAGCAGGTAGAGTTTTCACAATAAAGATTTCCCAGGCAATATATTTTTCTCTAGCTAACCTTCAATTCACAGTCACCCATGTCAGGGATTTCCACAAAAACAGACGGAAAGGGGAAAGCTATAAAAATAAATCAATTTTGAAATGTGTATAGGTATAAATATTTTTAATCTTCTTATTGAATAGACCAACTAAATGAGTGATTCATTATGAGAAAAATCCACCTCACCCTCAGTGGCAGGCACTAGAACCATATTGCCCTTCTAAGGTCTACAAGACCAATGAGGGAAGGTTAAAATTCGAATCTGCCTTCTGGGACAACCAGGCTTATACATTCTCAGAAACCTACTGTGCATCCTTTGCTATTTGGAGAATATGGTAAGACCAGCCAAAATCTTAAGCTGTATTATATTATGTTTCTCAGAGAAAAAAAATTACTGAATTTTTAGCAGTATAGCTATCCATTTTTCTTATTTAAAGAAAAATCCAGTTTGATTCATGCCGAGTAGTCAGGGTATATAAAACAAATAATAATTCATCAGCCCCAGAATTATTATGTTTTCATTTATAAAGATTTTGCTCAAGATTTTTATTCATATATTCCAGCAAAATAATGTAATTTTGTATAGTTCTCATTCTTGCATGGTTGTATTTTAATAATAATAAAGTAATACAATAAGCATATCCTGTCTCCTCTTGATGAAAATATCAAGATTTATTTGCTAAATAAATAAATATTCAGTAATGGTTCTATGCTTAGTAATGTTTAATAGAAAAGTTTTCTGGATCAGATATCAATTACTCAAACACTTAGGTGGATAGAGTCATATTTTGTCTTTCCAATGCAATTTAACTCCCAGGAGTAAATATGTATGTTCAGAGGAATAATATATTGGTTTAAAATAGGCCTTTAAGAATTGCTTTTTACTGAAATTTATAACCCTGTTCTTGTTCAGCCATCATTCACCACTAAGGATAATACATTCTTGTGCTTTCTAAAACAAGAAGTTAAAACTTCCTCATTTTATTCTTTTTTTCTTTAAGATGTTATAATTTTACCATGATCATGAGTTTTCAAGATCAGACTATTTTCCTCTTTGTAATTCACTTTCTCAAATGGAAAAGGTTATAGAATTAAAGGCCTATTCCCCAATATTATTATGAAAGTATTATGGCCAGGTTGGTTATAAAGATGATAAATCAGATAAATCATCTTATATTTGTACCACAGGATTCTTGTTAGAAACGGAGAATCATTCCCAAAGTACAGAAATCCGTCATATAGGAGCTAAATTCTCTGTTCTTAAAAATATGAAAATGTTGGGGCACCTGAGTGGCTCAGTCTTTAAGCCTCTGCCTTCAGCTCAGGTCATGATCCCAGGGTCCTGGGAACAAGCCCCGCATTGGGCTCCCTGCTCAATGGAAAACCTGCTTCTCCCTCTTCCACTCCTGCTTGTATTCCCTCTCTGTCAAATAAATAAATAAATAAAATCTTAAAGAAATATATGAAAATGTTAGTCTTTCCAACTGGAAGCGTGGTTTTCTGGCACTGTTCAATCTTCTCAATGAGCAGTTCAGTTGTCCTTTGCAGCAGCAGGTTACAGCATTGTTTGCCTCTGGTCTCCATCATCTACTCTTACCTTCCATGATTGCACTTCTCCTGGACCTCCCTGGAACTTTAATTCATCCTGCTTGGTATGTTTTCTTATGGAGTCTGACTGAAGACAGAGTGGCATTTAAAGAAATACCATTTAATAATCCAAAAATAAGTGAAAGTATTGTAAATTTTTACTGCAGCCTCTCAAAAAATAAAAAAGCAACAACAACAATGGGTTGGGGCAAGATGGAGCTTTTACAGTGGGATACATGCCAGGAAGCGGGTATTATAGGTACGGTACCCATAATGCTCAGCAAAACCTTGTGATACACATACACACTCACAAATACATATATATGCATGTACAAATGCAGACACACACACATACACACACACTTATATGGCACCTTCTCTCCAAGTACCTTCTCCACTCAAAGCTCTCCAAATATTCTCCCCAAATTTATTCCTTCGTAAATAGATTAGGTCCTTTCCAGTGTTAATCTGTAGGAATATTGTGAATGCGATAGTTGATCCTGTTTAATTCCAATAAGTATATAAAAATTTATAAAACACATTTTGTGTATTAATCTCACTTATGGCTTTATCACCCATCTCTTACTTTTCCTTTTGCTCTGTTTTCCTCAGACATTCTTGTACACTTTTTCTTATGTTATAAGTATCTATGTAAAGCAAGTCATTACACTTCTACAGTGGGATATAAACAAACAAATAAGTAGATTACCAATCCAGATAGGCAGGAAAATTAAATTTTCAGTTTATGTAAGTCTTTTGTGTTATGCATTCTTAGTTAGCTATCCAAGAGTCACTTTCTATAAGATGTAGAATCTAACCAAAACTGAAAAAGTAGTAACTATGAAAAAGATCAAAAAATAATGCTAGTATATATTTAAGTTTAATTATTGGTAATAATGTCATAATACTGTTATCATAATAATGGCATCACCAAGATGTATTCAATTTTTCTATCTTTGTCTAGCTGTAAAAATTAATTCCTAATCCTTAAACAGTTGTGTCTAATAAGGAAGATATTCTTCTCAGATTTTTGAAGAGTTTATGACTGCCTTGCATCTCAGCTATAATATTTTAAGGATTCCAAAGTATTTGTAGATACACTGAACTACTAACTAAATATCTGTATCAGAAATCTGTGGTTTCAAGTGGAAGGAATCACAGCTCAAACTGACTACAGTATATTTAAGTTTTAAAGGGGTAGGGAGAGTCATGGAACACATTGATTTATATTATTGAAAGATCCACAGGCGGCACTGCCTTTAAATGCAGCTTAATCCCACAGCTCACTCACTGCTCTATTTTCTGCTGTCAGCTTTATTCTCAAGTTCTACCTGGTATTCCACTACCTATACCATCCCCTCAAGTGCTAGGATCTTGAGTAATAGCAAAATGCTCAAATGTCATTACAGATCTCAAATTGCACTGTCCTGAAGAACAATGAGTGCCTCTTCTACACAGTCCCTGGACTCACTCTTACTCATTGACCCAAATTGCACTTATATTTATGATTGAACCAAAACTGAGGTCGAGGTAATGCCAGGATTGATTGGTCTACACCAATTAGGTCTCACTTTTAGAGCAGGTAGAGATTAAGAAATTTGCCAAGAGGAAAAAAGAGGTAAGGAAAGAAGGCATAGTAGGTAACCAACCAAAAAATATCCATTCTAATTCTTATATAGGGAAAAAATATAGCTGGGGGCACTTGGGTAGCTGAGTCAGTTGAGTGTGTCCAACTCTGGATTTTAGCTCAGGTCATGATCTTGGGGTTGTGAAATTGAGCCCCATGTCAGCCTCTGTGCTCAGTAGGGTACCTGCTTAGGATTCTCTTGATTCTCTTTCTCCCTCTCTCTCTCTCTCTCTGCCCCCTTCCCTGCTCTCTAGCTCGCTCTCTCTCTCTCAAATAAATCTTTTTAAAAAATAGCTGTTTATGGGATTATAACAACATTGTATTATTTCTTTGACTGTGAATCTAATAATATTAAAGGGAATAGTAGTATCTTTAATGTTTGTATTGTCTCAGGTCTACATTGGTGGGGATAAAATTAAGAAACTCTCCCAGAATCAATACAATACAGCAAATTAAACATAAAACTTTGGAATCAACATGATTTCCAGATGAAATGGAAATGAACTAAGCATAAAAATCCTGTGGGATTATTTGTTTTTTCAAAGTTTATATGTGGTCTATGAGACCAACCTTAAAAATTCAAAGATCAGTTTTGAATCAGAGAAGAAGACCAGCAACCAGAAGTGAAAATTAAGAATCTTAGGAATGGAAACCAAATTTGTCCATTTGCATCCAGAACTCTATAACGAAGGTCAAAGGGAAAATGCAGCTCTTTATGCGAAGATTCATTATACATAGAGATTTCTCTATGTATAATCACATCAAATGCAAAAATCAAAATACGCTATGTTTTTAAAAGTAGAAAGTGTTTTATTATTTATGGGAGGCAATAATGATAACTTAGCTGCAAAGCTGCTGCCTTTTGCTATTTTCTTGCTGATGTGAATTTGTGGATAACTTCCAAGATAGAAGTATTGGCATTAAAAGGAGTACAAGATAAAACTCAGAAAATGGTTGGGAAAGAACTAATGACAAAGTGTTGGCATTACGAAGATACTGTAGAAGCTAAACTCTGAAACTGATCAGTAAAAAGAAGTCATATAACACTGACATGGTCCCATCTCATACTGAGCAATTGGGACCTTTAGAAATGAGATTTTGCTCCAACCCAAAATGTCAGAACATTTTGTTATGGACAAAGGGCAGAGAAATGACATAGACACCAGAAAATAGAGAAGGAAATGAAACTTAGAGAAAGGTGATGATAGAACACTAACAGATCTGCATACTTCTAAAAGAGTTTTTAAATTTCTTGTGCTTTTTCTTTTTCAAAAAAATTTGCTTTGTAAAGTTCATTTATAGTTTGTTGTCTGTTCTTACGATAAGGTGTCCAGCAGAAAACACTGATGCTGATGGCCTCTACATTTTGTACTTTACTTCCAGAGAGCTTATATTTTACAAATATTTAATTTCATAACAGTTAAAGCTATTTCTCATATATATAGATGAGTCTGCTGATCTACAATCAATATTTCATGTTTGTGCAGATGCTTTTCTGGTGATGCCGACAGTTTCACTAAGTCAGACTCTCTCTATTAACCCAATCTTCTTTTATGACTATGAGTTTGTATTTCTCAGAGAACGAGCTGCAACAAAGGTACAACCCAAATATGAAACTAATTTTCCATCCAGGCAAAGCTGCTCTGTTTATTTAAGCATTTTACTCCATTGAGTTATGTAATACCTATTATTTTACTTCTTTCACTCTTCATAAGTTAAACAGAAAACACTCAAGATTTAGGTGAAAAAGGGAACAAAGTCTTTGTGATATTTATTTCTAAGCTTAGTGACAAAGAAATAAATCATATCTCAGAAGCTCTGAACATTTTATTCGTTCTTTCTGAAGTTCTTTTTTTGAAAAAGATTTTTTGAAGTTCTTTTTTTTGATCATTAGAAATTCAGGGTTTGGAAAAGTTTGTTTTTAGATTCAAATATTGATGAGCACCTACTAGATGCTTGGGCATGGGCATAACTTAAAAATGTCATCCTCAAGAGGATTAAAACTTGTTCGGGAGATAAGACATACTCCCATGAAACCTTGGGAAATTCACTCTGGAGTGAATAATATAGATTTCTTTAAGAGTTTGAAGAGTGATATTGAAATATTCAGGAAAACTTGCATGGACAAGATGGGACTTAAATTAGGTACATCTGGAAAGACAGTCATCAACTGAATAAAGGGAAAAAGAGAATATGTAAGTGTTTCTTAGTAAAAGAAGTTTTCTGAACAAAGAAAGTTCAGAAGCAGGATAAGCACAGGCCTGGTACAAGTTAATGAAATCAGCAGAGCGGATAATACTGGAGAAAATATAGGAATTAGATAGAGATTGTGAAACAGATACACACAGTTGAGAGCCTTGAATACCAAGAAAGAAATCACTAAAGTTCCTGAGAAAGTATGTGGCAAACACAAAGGCAATGTTCCAGAAATATTCCTTGCATGGTGGGGTGGCATAAAATTATAGTGGTGGCAGTGAGGTTGGCTGGGGAACTTTTTCTGTAATCCAGATATCTGACCAGAAATTTGACCAGGGTGGTAGCAATGGTTATGCTAAGAAAGAAGTTAATATGAGATGTATTACAATGGGCAGACTTAATTAGTTTTGAGACTCACTAAATGTCAGAGATAAGAGGAAAGAAAAGTCAACAACGGCTTCCAGATTCTAAGCCCGAATAATTGGGTGAATAATGGTTATCCTTACAACACATCGGTGAAAAGCAGGGAAGAGGGAAGTTGCAGAAATTATGAAAATCACTTTTGAAGAACATATTTGATCCCTTCTGGTAATTTCTGTAATGTTGAGCCAATAGCAATGTACCAGGAGACATTTGGAAATGCTGTGTTTGAATTTGGTGAAGATTTTTCAGACCAGACTAGAGCTTTGATCTCTAACTTTTTGCTTAGAAGTAAGAGCTAAAGCCACAAAAATTGAGAAAGCCCCCAGGAGTGTGCCTATGAAGAAACCATCAGTGAGCCAGGGACAGCTTGGAAGAGTGCTGACTGAGAAGGCAGGAGGAACAAGGGAGAAAGAGAAACTGGGAGGTGTGTGTGTGTAGGAAAGAGGGTGAAATACAGAGACAGAGATAGAGAGAAAGAAAGTACAGAGACTGTCACTGAACTCCAGGGAGGTGACTTCAAGGAGGAGGAGGGCAATATTACAGGAGGTTAAGCTGCATGAATGACTTAAAGACCTGAAAACTGGAGTATTCCAGAGTTCTGTGGTACAGTGAAAGGTTCTTGATAAAGGGCAAACTGCATCCTCTTTTGCAGAGGTGAGACATCTTTCAAAAATAATTGCAAGATTATGTTTCTATGCAAGAAACTTAATCTGCTTAATCTATCTTTGATATTCTTTTTTTTAAAGATTTTATTTATTCATTTGACAGAGAGAGAGGGATCACAAGTAGGCAGAGAGGCAGGCAGAGAGAGAGGGGGAAGCAGGCTCACCACCGAGCAGAGAGCCCGATGCCCGGCTCAATCCCAGGACCCCGAGATCATGACCTGGGCCGAAGGCAGAGGCTTAACCCACCGAGCCACCCAGGTGCCCCTTAATATTCTTTTTTAAAGCATCCACTGGTGGTAAAAATTTGGAACTATGTCATACTTGCAAACTGATTTTTTAATGATAAATTTGGCCACAGTCATCTAAATTTCATCTCTAATTGCAATAAATTGTAAAAGGATGCGTTAAGGTACTTATTTCTTTTCAGTTCTTCTGGCATGACAGAAGCAAAGAAGACATTTTTAATCAATTCAACTTTCCTACCAAAGAACAAAAAAATACAATCTGGTTCACTTTCATATCCATCAGGGGCATGGGGCTTTTCGGACGTAGAGGTTTATGAGCATAAAATTGAGAACAATTAGCACTCAAATTAATGTTACATGAGATTCAACATCTGGTAAGTATGTCGTCATTTTGGGTCATAGACCACCTGCTAGGCTAAATGTTCATACAATTGCAATTTACTCTGCACACAAATCGAATAAGAATGATACTTTAAAAAAATATTTTTTTCTAAACTTAACAGTATGAATGTAGGGGCCTCTCACATTTTAAAACTTCGCCTGGAAGTTAATAATAGATCAAACACACAAGATGAAACATACAGGGTCGAAAGGAGCAGAAAATACTTCTATTTTTGCAAGCTTATTTTATGATAAATTAGCTATAGTGCTCACATTAGTTTCACTAGTCAATCTAATCACTGCAATTATTAGTATCAGTCTCCTCTTTGTCCCCCAAATATTTATGAGCAAGAAGACGCCAACCTCTCAAAGTTCTCCTGTTATTTATACAATCCAGCTCTCAAACATTTGGCTGCTTCTGGCAATAGAGCTGCACTGAAAAAGGACAAATCTCAAGATGCTCCCTACAAACCCACTACAAACACCAGCCTATGGACCGACCGCACACCCCAATCACTTCTGGGCTTTGCCACTCTGGGGCCTCCTGTCACTCCAGTGTAGACCTTAAAGTTTCAAAGGTGTCCTGCCAGGAGCCCTCTCTGTGCTAACAGGTTTCAGCCCTGGGATCCAGAAACTTCTATGTCTGGATGCTCCTCTCTGGGTTTGTGTGGTCAGAGCAGCCACACCTATTCTTGGGACCTCTAGCCTTCCAGAGGTACCCAAGAAACCAAGAACATCTCCATAGGACAGCCCCCAACATCATCCCCAGAATGGCCCATGGAGGCCTGCAGGCCTATGTCAGGGAGCAAAAGCAGATTAAAGAGCAAACCATAGCCAGGGATCACGTATCTTCTGGCCTCAATCTCCAGAGTATGTCAATTCCTGAAAACGCTGACAATTTACAAATGTTGGCATCTTATATTCAACTAAAGGATGAACACAATCAAAAGAAATGCGATGACCATGTATCAGGGTGAGTTAGTGGCCTTTTGATTTCTTCAACAAAACTAGCAAATTCTTCCCATATTGTTCAGAGCAAGACAGTATTCAGTTGGAAGCAGAGGGTGTGTCTGTGATGATCTAATGCAGATTTCAAAAGCAAAGAAATTTCCTGCACTTTTGAGATTGAAATGCAGAGATCACATTTTTACCTTGTGTATGAGACATCCTTTTAAAAAGAAGCTGTTTGTAATTCAAACACCAACTCAAGAGGCATGTTGAAGTTGCGCGTTAAAACCCGCAAAAGTTACTCTTTTCATTCTGAGAACTCTGTGTGCTTGCTATACTTTTCTAGACAGGGTAGGAAATGTTCTACCCAGAATCATTGGCATTACCATGTTTCTGGAACACATTTCCCATTGGTTTTCAGAGTGATCATTATTGTCATAGCTAAATTGTCCTGGGGATAGTTTTGGGAGTTTTGGGGAGTTAAGTTTTGACATCCAGCTGCCTTTTGGTCCCTCCCATTTGCTCCCTGTGTGATCTTAGGCAAGTTTAAAACCTCTTCTTAAAGCTCAGTGTTGGGGTCCATTATCAAAGGAGTGAGACTGATACAAATTGAAAGTAAGGCAAAGCTTTATTTTTATGCCAGGAATCAGAAACCAGACTGACCGGTCAGGGCCACCTCCAAAGAGGGTGACCCCGGCCCGATCTCACAGGCTGGTTTTATAGGGCATAACCACAGACCCAAGGTATGTGGCTTCTACTGTTAAGGCGTTTACTCCCGGAATCGATACCTGGAACCAATACCAGGAACTGCTGGGATGTTTGGAACTGCTGGGGCATTTAGAACTGCCAGGGCGTTTAGTCCCAGAATGAAGTCCATAGATGTAAACAACAATATGGCTACCCAGGCAATATGGAGTCACTCAGACTAAGTAGGCCCTAATAGTTAAACAGGTTTTAACATTAAATCGGCTCTAACACTCAGTTTTGCCATCTGTAAGCTGGGCATAATAATGTGCCCTGTCCTGCCTGGTTCTTGAGTGAAAAAGATAATCCTGAAAAAGCATATGGAACAGAAGTTCCAGATAATAATCTCAGGCCAGATAAGCCCTCAATAATCTCAAGGGATTGCCTGATTTTGAGTCACCAAGGAAAGACTAAAGCATGTCTAATATATTTTGTTCTGTATCTTTGAAACAAAGATATTTTATAATATTTTTAATTTTTTCAATAATGAGCATACATGTTAACTCTCTGTTTGACAAGCATACCCTATTTACTTAACCAAAATGTGCCAAAGAGCTTTGAGAAATTGTTGTTCTGGGGAAGGGTTGAAGGTGGCTATTGCATGTGAGGTACAGAATAGGGTACAGACATGAGGATGGGTAGTCAGTATCCCAGACTCCAAATAGAACAGCTCTACTTTTAGCAACTTTAAATATTGGGCTTAGTAAATTTTAGTTTGAATGAAGGATTCTGCAGCTAAAAAGAGGAATGGAGGATGCCAGGGAGGGTGGATAAAAAGACCCATGGTTTACTACATCTCTTTTTTTAAAGATGTATTCATTTTAGAGAGAGACAGTGCACAAGCAGGAGAGGGGCAGAGGAGAAAGAGAGAGAATCTCAAGCAGATTCTGTGCTGAGTTTAGAGCCCCATCTCAACCTCAGGACCCTGAGATCATGACCTGAGCCAAAATCAAGAGTCAGCCACTTGGGATGCCTGGGTGGCTCAGTTGGTTAAGCGGCTGCCTTTGGCTCAGGTCATGATCCCAGCCTCCTGGGATCAAGTCCCACATCGGGCTCCTTGCTCAGCAGGGAGCCTGCTTCTCTCTCTGCCTCTGCCTGCCACTCTGTCTGCCTGTGCTCGCTCCCGCTCTCTCTCCGACAAATAAATAAAATCTTTTAAAAAATAATAAAAAAAAGAGTCAGCCACTTAACTGACTGCACCACCCAGGCATCCCACATTTATTATTTTTTAAGGACATATTACAGATAAATAATGAAGGCTATATCTGAATCATTACCATTTAAGTTCTGATTCTACATTAAAAATTGACCTTTAACTAAATCATAATTCAAGGATATTTGGAATTCCATCTTTTTCCCTTTCTGGCAGTGTTAAGTAAGGAGAGCTCATTAAACCCTCTGCTCATCATCCTTCATTTGTGAAGTCTATCACAATTAAACAAAGTGTTATTACTCAGAATGGAAGTGAATTAAGTGAATCTGGCCACCAAGACTCCATGGATGACATTTGTCCCTATATTGAAAGTAATCAAGAGCCAAGCAAGCCTGAAGCAGAATACAATGGTTAGGTTTGTGGTCTCTGGAGTCAGACCACCAGGTATGAATCCTGCTTTGTCCACTTACAGGTTGTGTTCTTGTGAAAGTCACCTCCCATCTGTGTACGCAGCTTCCTATTCATCAAATGGGGAAAATAGTACCAATTTTGTAAAGTTACTGTGAGGATTTAAAAAGACATTGCACAGGAGCACCTCAGTGGCTCAGTCATTTAAGCCCTCCAACTCATGATTTTGCCTCGGGTCATGACCTCAGGGTCTTGGGACCCAACCCCATCTTGGGCTCTGCCCTCAGAGTGGAATCTGCTTGTCCTTCTCCCTTGCCCCTCCCCTCTGCTTACTCATTCTCTCTCTTTCTCCCTCCCTCTATCTCTAAAATAAATAAATGAATAAAGTCTTTAAAAAAAGAGAGAGACAATCTGCACAAACTACTTAGAACAAGGGAAAGTAGAAAGTAAGTACTCAGTAAACAATAGCTCTCAATGTCATTAAGTATGTGAGTTTGTTTTACAACCATTTTCATGACCCTTAAATTATTTCCAGGTCTAATTGCAAAAGTCAATACATATGTCATTTTAAATTTTCTTCAACTATGGGAGGGATGGTAACTAAGTTAGCATGATAGATTTTAATTCTCACTTGATAATTGTTCTCTTCCCTTTCATATAACATTATTTCTTTAAATCTTAAACTATGAACAGAAAAATCAAATTCTCTTGAAAAGAGCACACAGAAAACTATTAAGCCTGCAAGCTGGTCCTGAATTTTCTATTATTTTGAATATGGAGAAAGAAATCCATGTAATCCAACCATATTTTACTAATATGTTCTGTGTGTTTATATTTTAAGAAAAGTATAAATAATGAAATGTGATTTTGATATATCATCTATTTGACATTTTGATGCATATACTTTTACTTTGCACATTTAATATTTATATTTATCATGTCTTCCAAGTACAATTCCTGAAATTTAGGAGGAAAAAATACCCTTTGTTATCAAAGTCTTTAGTTCATTTCCTATTTCAGATCTTCAAGGACTCCACGTATTGCCCCAGACAGTTGACTGGTCATCTTTTCCTCCCCAACAATATCTCTTGACCCTTGGGTTCAAAAACAAAGAAGATGGGAAATTTTTGGAAAAATTATCAAGTAGGAAGCTGCCCACATTTACAGGTAAATCACCTGGACTTATTATTATCCTTTAATGCTGTTATAAGGCAGGAATTATGCATTCTTCATCAAGTCTTATTCATCGTAAGGCCTAGCATATAGTAGGGGTAGCCCCCCAAAATATGTTTGTCAAGTTATAATGAACTCCTTTCAATATTATTTGTGGGTTAGTTACCAATATCTGGGATTCAGGTTCCCCTAAGACCAATGCAATTCTAGAGTGCCTGCCTACTTCACTCCAACCATCTCACCCCAACCGTGCTATCATCAGTGCCTAAGCACAGGGCACTTAAAGAATGTAAGTTTTTGTCATCATCATTAACAAAGTTTTTCAAAATACTTGTGTAAAATCAAAGATACAGCCAATGAAAACCTTAAATCACTTGGATTATTTGTTATATTGCTATTTGTTCTACTCTTTTCTTATGTAATTTACCAAGAGCTTAAATCTCCTGGGGAGTTATTATACTTTAATGGTATTCAGTAATTCTGTTGAAACTTCCAAAACTCAGGACGCCTGGGTGGCTCAGTTGGTTAAGCGGCTACCTTTGGCTCAGGTCATGATCCCAGCGTCCTGGGATCCCTGGGATTGAGTCCCATCGGGCTCCTTGCTCGGCAGGGAGCCTGCTTCTGCCTCTGCCTGCCTCTCTGTCTGCCTGTGCTCGCGCTCTCTCTCTCTCTCTAACTAACAAATAAATAAAATCTTAAAAAAAAAAAAAAAGAAACTTCCAAAACTCAAGAAAATATTCACATGGAGTCGAAGTCTCAGATTTGTGGGCAAAATTCACAACCAGGTTGAATTTATTCCTTCAGCTCTACCCACATAATTAAGGATTTGTGTTTTGTCTGGCACTCTGTCCTCTGAGGCTTATCTCAACTTCAAGCTACATTCAAAGTCAATGGGATCTGCACACTTGAGTAATACCTCGAAGGAACAAGACAGCAATCAGACACATTTATGACAACACTTTTTCACAAGTCAGGGAAAACATACTCTGCTGAGAAGGATGAATTGTTATAGGCTGTCTCTTAGATCTCTCAATCAGGAAACACAACAAAATGAATAAATGATAGTCTCTAAAGGGCAATGTCTCCTCTGCCTTTCTCCTCATAGATCTTTCATTGCTATGCATGTGGTCTAGGGATGGTGCTAGTTTCTACACTAAAAATTTCGTATCTATTAACATTGAGATATCTGTTTATAGCTTGCTAAAGAAAGCATTTTGAAATGGAAGCCTGGAAAAAGTAGTATAAAACTTTATTGTTACAATTTTTAGAACATAAAACTCCCTTCGGTCTGCTGACCAAAGAAGACACAGTGAGACACATGGAGACAATGGGGAAGCGAATCTTGCCAATACTGGATTTTATTAGAAGCACCCAACTGAATGTAGGTATATGAGTCTTTTATATTTGTCCAATGCACAAATATTAGGCAATTCTAGAAATATGGAAAGTTTATGGCACAAATACTGCAAGTATTAGAGGATTTTAGAAACATTCATGGTTAAATCTCATCTGCAAAACCAAGCAAAGTTTAGCTAAGGATTTTGGGTTCTTTTTTTATATTTTAAAACATACGACAATGCTACACTTTGCAATTTCCAGCATTTATTAGGCTAGTGGCTCTTTGAAGAGCCTTTTTGTGTGTGTATATGTGTGTGTGTCTTCCTACTATCTAATTCAAGTTTGCAATGCATTTCTTAACTTCAAATCAAAAACAAAATTTAAGTAAATATAGTGTTTAAAATATACTGTTTCCCTATTTCATATCCTGGGCTATCATACATAACTATTTTGTTACCTACACAAGAATTTGGAGTTTTCAAGCTAGTGCGTCCATACCACACTGATAAATTAGAGGCTTCCCGATGCATTGGCAATTGATCTTTGTACACCCTTAGGGTAAGTTATCTAATCCCTTTTTCTGATCTGGGGAAAATATGCCCTTTCTACTTTTCAGTGTTAAAAAGCCCAAAATAAGACCTGCATTTTGCTGTGCTGTTTTACAAAATTTAAGCCATTATACTGAAAGTACATAAAGGGAACTTCTCATTAACGGGCTATAAAGGCTGCAGATTTCCCCTTTTTAAAATATTTTTCAAAAGGCCTGTAAGCTGGAAATTTTGAGGAATTTTCTTTTTGTGGCTTTTGTATTACATCATTGATTTGATGTTCTTACCTTACAAGGGGAACCAAAGGGGTCATCACAAAGAGCTCTTTAACATCTGTTGAGCAGTTTATCTGCTCAATAACATTATTCAGCATTTTAGAAAAGCTATAAAACCGCTAATCTATTTGCATGATTTGTAATTCTATGCATTATAAATACAAAAGCACATTTTTATCAATTTTCCTACCACCAGAGCTCTCCCCTTCCTATAACTCTGTTCCACTCAATTATCTCCCCTATATTTCTATTATGGAGAAATTCATCTCTATTTTCTCACAGTTCTAGAGGACAGAAGTCCAGGATCATGGTATCAGCATGGTCAGGTTCCTGGCTTGTAGACTTCCATCTTTTCTCACATGGCAGAGAGCAAGCTCTCTGGGATCTCTTCCTATAAAGACATCAATCCCATTATGAGGTCTCCACCCTCATGACCTCGTCTAATCCCAAAGACCCCATCACCATAACATCACATTGAGGGTTAGGACTTCAATATATGAATTCAATTTACAGCAATCTCATTGGCTTTACCACAAACTTTAGGTCCTGTTCTCCAAATTACCCTTTATCATAACCTCCTCTAGCCACACACCATCACCAAACTCCCCATCTGAATTAGATATCCACATACATCATCCCTGTCATCATCAGACCCTTGAACATAGTAGAATCTTTGATAACAAGAACCATCACCATAGAGCATTATTTTTCCTCTTGGTTCATGGTAAGCCTAGCAGAGCCAATGTACTAGAAATTGTGGAAGTGATCTGCCTGTGTCCTGGCTCTTTGGGGGCAATACCTGCCATACCTTGTTACTCGTCAGGACACTGGCCACATCACCTCTTGCCAGCTCATATCTCAATGTGTTGTGTATGCAGGTTGGGCCTATCTAGGCATCATGCGCTTTTTACATGTTCTTAACTCATTTTTTTTCACCCTCCAAAGGGCATTCTAGCCACTTAGAATTGGTATACGCATGTATCTTTATGTGTCTATAAAGAATATTTGAGGGACGCCTGGGTGGCTCAGTTGGTTAAGCAGCTGCCTTTGGCTCAGGTCATGATCCCAGTGTCCTGTGATCAAGTCCCACATCAGGCTCCTTGCTCGGCAGGGAGCCTGCTTATCCCTCTGCTTCTGCCTGCCTCTCTGCCTGTGCTCGCTCTCTCTCTCTCTAACAAATAAATAAATAAAATCTTTAAAAAAAATATTTGAAAACCATAACAAAGATTCTTGGCATCTAATTAATAACTGAATCTCTTTAAAATTAGTCAGTACCACTTAGCTAAGTGTGAAGAATTTTATCAACATTTCTATGTTAGCTTCTGTGGGAATTAACAGATTTTAGAAGATTATCTCAAAGAGTTTAATGGAATTGAAGCAAGTGAGCTCGAAGATATCCTGGGACCACAAATATATCCAAATATTGGCCTCTAGGTTTTTTATTATATGCCCAACCACAGCTTCATGAAGCAGGACTGAATAAAATTGGCTAACCAATTTTATTGGTAACCTAGCTTAATGAAGCAAGTAATGAGTTGGTGAGTAGAAATTATTCCTACATGGTACCATTAACTGTGACCCAAGAAGCACTCAACAGTGTTTTTAAGATTCCCTGAAGTGTTTTTTTTTTTCTTATCACATAGCAAGTGCTGTCCACTGAATGTTTGGGTATTGCACTGTTCTTATTAGTTGTCATCTTTACTCATGATGCCTGTGGATGAAGACTTTTGTTCATAGATGTGCTCTGTCAGTATAACCCGAAGGCAAATCATTTAACCTCTGAGCGATTTTTTCTCATTTATTAAATAAGCATATATCTGCCAGGCCAACCTCACAGAGTAGTTGTGAGATCCAAAGTACATAATCCATGCTGAAGCACTTTGTGTTAAGCATTACAAATTGCAGAAGTTTTTAATTGTTTATATTGGTTTTTAGTGTGCTTTGACAAGAGGACTGCTTTATAGACCTTTCTCTTTCTTGACACAAGTACATACTCTGAAATTATATATTCTTCTAAAATAAAGATTATGCGGATGTCCTACAGATTTCTAATTTTTTTCCTTAGATCACTAATGTGCTCAGAACTACTCACAAAGGCAGGATTAGAGGTGTTATCTCCAGCCATGGAGTATATCTACTAACCACAGCAGGCCTTCCCAGGGAACGTGAATTTTCACCTCTTGCCATAAGATGACAGAAGGAGACAAGGGCTTTCCTTGTATGAGGGAGGTTTCTATGTATCAGGCAACTATTCTCCTTACACTCTGATCCCAGTTTCCTTATCTTTATAGATTCCTTTACTAGACATAAATAACACATGGCCAATCAAGAATGATTCTGACATTGTAAGAGTTATAATCTAAAATATTCTACCGCTTCCTACATGTGCCTTTAATCTCACTGAACATCAATCCCATTCAACGAGTAGCTCTGTTCTAATGGTATTTTTCCTTCTCTGGATCCTTATCCTAATGATTTCATGTGCTACCCGATGCCACTGTGCTTTTCCATTCATTAACTTTACTGGCTGCTGTCAGTTTCAAACCTTATGTACTGTGCTTTTCCTGGGCTAAATGTTAAAGAGTTAAAATAATAAAATCTCTTGCCGTGCATGAAGACTTCTTCACAGGCTGACTTGCCAAAAATGACCTAACCATGTTTTTAATACCTCATTAATTTTACTTTTAATTTCCTCTAAGAGAAGCATAAAAAATGTTTACATATGCACATTTGAAATGAACAGTAATTTGTGTTTTCTATCCCTTTTTGGCAATTAATGTTTCTATATGTATGTCAAATGGAAGTACAGCCCAAATACTTGGGCTCTGCTTTCTGGTGGACAGAACATAGTACCACTTATCTGCCAAACATTTAACCATACCTGCTATTACATCTAGGTAATCCTCTGACTGAAGCCTTCATTTGAGCTTGCTATTTACCTAACCTTCATTATACCTGTGTGAGGTTTTAGCTTCAATCTTGGCTACTTTATTACACTCTCTCCAGCAGTTAAAGATCCCTTTGATCACTCCTGAAGTTTCATGGTGGGGTGGGAGGGGCTACTTCTCCTTTAGAGTTAGCTCTTAGTAGCATTACACGTTTAAGCTACTTCATCTCTCATTATTTCCTTTATTTTCTTAAAGCAACAGCATTAAAACATTCCTCCTGGCCTTAGATGGCAATTTGTATTTCTTTTTCACTTTGTCTCTCAAAGACCCCCATCGTGTATAGGTAAAATATTAATTTATTAGTTTCCTGATGACAAAAACTGCATTGGCTTTAGGAGAGGAGGAGGATAGGTGACTGTTAGCAGTCAACTATGTTCTGTCCTTAATACCTGATTCACATGAAGCACTTCCTGTTTTGCTATGCATCCAACAATCAAGCTAACAAAGCACCATTGCCTTCCACTATTTTTATTTTCCTGATGTTTTGGAAAATTACACTGATAGATTATGTTCCCAAGTAGACTGCTGTTGTTTCTGCTCTTTGGAGTTGAGTCACTACACTACTTTCCTACAAGGAGCCCCATTGTTTATTTTAAAGAAGAACAAAGAAAGCAATTTTTCTTCAGAAAGAAAACGGTTTCTCCTGCAACTTGCTTTTCTCTATTTGACAGTATCCCATTGTTTAGCTGCATGTTTAAATTAAATGGGTAGGCTAGCTATTTTGTCAAGTCAGAGAAGGGATCCCAATTCCACAATTTGCAGTCATCTCTCCTATAGGTTCATAGGTTTTCAGATAAATGATTAATCATAAAGAACAAATTAGCAGGGATAGAAGGACATTATTCAAGTGGTATAGATAGGTGTTAGAGAGACACACAGCAAATACAATGTAATGGTGCTCAATCTCTCTGTATTACCAAGATTCTAGAAAGTGCCAAAATATGAGTATGACATTTCAGAAGGAACTGCTTTGCAAATTCAAGTTGAAATTCAGATACTCTTTAGTAATGTTAGTTTCTAATAATTTTTCTCTTCAGAAGAGATTCTCTTTGAAGAAGAAAAAATCATGTCTGCATTCTCTAATGTCTGGGGAGAAAAATCTGTTTTATAAGCATACACAGACTAAAATAGTCCTTGTTCAGATACTAGCCTTTCAGATTGTGGTTTGTTCAACTTCTGTTTGAAATATTAGAAAATTGGGGGTAGGAGGGCACCTAGCTAAAATTAATGTTTCTAGGGCCACATATCAAGAGATACGTGATTCACCCAGTAAGGCCCCGGACTCTGCCTAGTTAACAAAACCTCATGATTCCGGTCCAGGTGGTCCAGGAGGAACCCTATCATAAAGGAACACTGGTCAACCAGACTTTCTCTTCAGGTACCAGGATGCAGAATGCAATTAACAAATTAAATCCTCCCGTGACTTCCCACTTCTTACCACCCAACAAACATGGCAGAAACCCAAAGCTTTTCTATTAACCTTTAGATAAACTGTATGCCCCCTTTTCCCCAATATAAATGAGAATTTTATGATAAACTTTACATTAAGCATTACAACTTGTATTAAAATTTTTAGAGAAGGTCATGTATCCTCTTTTATGGCTGGCAGTAGAAAAACACATAGCTGGGCCACCTTATCATAGGTATCCCCCATTGCTAGAAAGCCCAAAATAAGGTGCCTGGGTGGCTAAGTAAATTAAGCATCTGCCTTCGGCTCATGTCATGATCCCAGGGTCCCAGGATCAAGTCCCACAGCAGGGAGTGTGCTTCATCTTCTGCCTACTGCTCCCCCCTGCTTGTGCTCTCTATTTCTCTCTGACAAGTAAAATCTTTTTTTAAAAAGCCCAAAATACTGTGGGGGGTGGTGGTCTCTACAAATGTACACAGTTGCCTATTTCAAGATGGATTGTATCAGTTGTTGGGATGATTCAAGGAACCAGAATCAAGTGCTATAATACCACAAGGAGGGTAACCAGAGTCTAAGGCCATCCAGTGAAAACTAAAGATGAAAGAAGAGCTGAAGATTCAATGTAAGCCATTGGGGTAGACAGAATTCAACTACCACAACATCTTTCAGGATTCAACTTGCATAGAAAATATTCTTTTATAGAAATAAGATAGAGGGATGGCTGGGAGGCTCAGTCAGTTAAGCATCTGCCTTTGGCTCAGGTCATGATCCCAGGGTCATGGGGTGGAGTCCCCACAGCAGGCTTCCTGCTCAGTGGGGAGTCTGCTTCTCCTTCTACCTGTCACTCCCTCTGCTTGTACTTGCACTATCTCCCTCTTTCTGACAAATAAATAAAATCAGAAAGAAAGAAAGAAACAGGAAGGAGGGAGGGAGGGAAAAAGGAAGGCAAGAAGGAAGGAAAAAAGAAAGGAAAAGAGAAAAGAAAAGAAACAAGATAGTAGGCAACTCTTAGCTCCTGTGATGCTTTGGTGACATAAAGTCCCCCTCTTTAAATAAACAGACCTTTGTGGGATCTCCACTAGGAGAGTGGAATACATGTTCAATTTCAGTCCCCTCTTTTCCCCTGAGCCCAGGTTCCTTATGCAGGGTCACCTGCAAATCTTTCTGAACAGTCTTGCAAAGCATTCCCTTTTATATACATTCATCTACATGAAGGAAGGGTACAGATGATTCTCAAAAATAATGGAAACAAACATTTATTTGTGCTAGGTACCCATTGCTTCAAAGGATGTAAATATATCCCAATAATACCTGACTTCAATCCCAGGGGAGAGGTCTATGTCTGTGATTTTGTTCTAAAACACTTCCTTTTACTGGGAGACTAGGGGAGTTTCCATGGGTGCTCAGGTGTGATGGAGAAGTTGCAATATGCCAGCCTCCTCAGCGGACTGCAGAGAGTAAAGGAGCAGTCCCAGGTGATCAATCAAGCAATGGCGGAGCTAGCAACCATTCCCTATCTACAGGACATCAGTCAACAGGAGGCAGAATTGGTAAGTGGTTTTTTTTTGTTTAAGGCTTTCATGGGCCCTGGGCTAACAGAAGAGTGATATGTTCTGAAAAGAAAAAAAATTGTGAGAATCAATGTAGTCTGAGGGAAAACTGCCTAACCCTCCTGAGGCATTTTAATAAAGAAACTAGAAAATGTAGAAAGGGGTTTCTGTCTTTTATTTGCTCTCATCAACTAGCTTCCATTTTTATAGCAAGAACTTTGTGATGTGTAAAAACATGGAAAAGGGCTGATTATTCATATTGTGTCAGGCTTTTTGTTTTAAATAAAGTATAATTATAATAAATTATTTCTTAAACTCCAAGTTATGCTAATATATAATTTTCTTGTAAGGGAAAGTGAGAGGACAAGAGTAATTGCTATATAAAGACCAACCCTACAAAATAGTCTTTAGAGTTTTCTTATTCATTTCTAGTGTCATATATATGTTGGCAGTGCAACACACACACACATTCACTCTGGTACTTTTTTTTTTTTTAAGATTTCTTTAGAGAAAGAGCACAAGCAACATGAGGGGCAAAGAGGCAGGGAGAGAGAATCCTCAAGCAGACTCCCCACTGAACAGGAAGCCTGATACAGGGTTTGATCCCAGGACCTGAGCTGAGATCAAAGTCAGACACAATCGACTCAGCCATCCAGGCACCCCCACACTAGTCCATTTAGATAATGAAACAGTTGTTTCATTGGAAAGGAAAATGTAGTTAGTCAAATGGTTTTTTTAACTAAATTGACGAATGAACTCAGAAAACACAGAATCAGTCAAAAATTAGTTGAAGGAATATATCGGAGAAACAATCTTCAAACAGATGTATATATTCTAACAATAATCAATATTAGGATTGATGGCTCCTCATTTGTAAAACTATTACTAGCCTATGTGAGGGCCATTCAAGGATAGGTAAAATTTACTATATATGGAGATCCTAATGGGTCATAGGGAATGGCTCTTTACTTTGAGGCTTTAATTGAAGGTAGCCAAAACTAATTATAGACCTGAATTGAATTCACATAGCAGGGATGAGAACAACCCAAACTGATCACCTGTAATTTTCAGATAACTAAAGCAACCCCCCCTCTTGGAGCTTTTAAATTCGTAACAAATTAATCCATCAAGAAATGAACTGCCAACATTTATAATGTTCATCTGACCCTGGAAAAGGGTATTAAATAAATAGTGATATTCAGAGTCAGTATAGAAAGTGGTCTGACTCATCAAATAATAAAACTATGCATACTAAAGTTTAAAACTATGGGGTGAGGAAAAGTCCATTAATCAGGGAATTACAAAGTCAAAACTGGCAAGAATACTTTCTAAACCTTTGTGGTTCTGTGCAGTGGAACACCTTCTAAAAGGCTAAGTGTTTATCCTACCACTCATAAGACATTCAGGAATGCAGTAAGTATGGAGTTTTCAAAGTGCATATCATAGCCAGTCTTAGATGATTAATGCTCCTCTGAGATAAGAGGAAGCAAAGAAAATGTTAATTTAAGAAGCTGGCACAGTGTTGATCCTGTCTTCCTGAAAAGCACATTCAAGATTTAAATGAAAAAATACAGGGGAGTTTCCTGCACTTAGGTTTTTTAACCATTTATCTGCAACTTTTTTTCCCCTTTGGAAATAACTTATATTTCTAAATATAGACAAAGAGCATCACACTAGCATTATTGACATGTTTTACTCATATGTTAGTGTAATAGCTTGCTATCTGAAACCTTGGAAAATAGGATTTCATGGAATATTTTCATAATTTATATGCCTAGTAGAAAAAAATTTAATGTCTATGGATTTATATGTATAGGCCAAATATTTAAAAATCACGTATCTTGCAAGATTTCATCACCTTAAGTAATAGATTTTACTTTCCAACTTCCAAGCATAGGTTAACCTAGGAAAATAAATCCTAATAATATCATCTCTGGTGCTACATAAACAGAGACTGCTCAATAGAAGAGTCTTGAGTGACTCAACCCTCTGCCTTCCTGCTTAAGCTCTTCAATATCTAACGTAGAGAGAGAGCATCTGAGAGTTCACACTCTGATGCCACAGTGAACTGAGCTAGCATTTGTTCTTTTTTTAGAGAACTTTCTTTTTCAGTTTTGATCATCACATGGCTTGATGCAGTTTCATTACTTTGCAGCCACATACGCAGCATGTGCACGGGATTGTTTTAACTTGGAATGTGGCAATTTTGGACAAAGGGTGGAATTTTCTAAACTTGCCTTTGAAAAAGGCAACTTCGTTATTTTGAAATTTTAGAAAATAAAAGAATAGTAAAAGACTTTAAATGAGCTAACATCCTTTAGAAGGCAATAAAACAGCGCAATTTTAGTATTGTCCTCGGGTGAGCTTTTGCATGATGCCTCAATTTAGGATACATTAGCCTCAGGAGAAAATACTAAAATGCGTTCATGTACTACATGCCATTTCCTGAGTGAATTAACTACTGCCTTCATTCTTTACAATCCGAATCTGTTTTTTACAAAACATCAACACTTACTACATTAAAACCTATATGTTTTCTACAAATTTTCAAGAAGAATCTTTTCATTGTTACAATATTTTATATCTGCAATAATACTTGGTAATGACTGAAGCAAAGACGAGGTGGCAGTGTTCATTGTCAGAAAGATGAGTAATAAAATCATCAACGTACAAATGATTTTTTAATTAGGTTTTAATCTGTGTATTTAGAGAAGTTATTTCTGTGTGAATTCCACACTGATAATTTTTATCTTGGTGCCACAGCTGCAGTCACTAATGGCAGATGCTATGGACACCCTTGAAGGAAGAAGAAACGATAAAGAACGTGTGTGGAATACAATCCAAAAGGTAAAACTTTCAGCTGAAGGGAAAAAATATATTATTCTCAAAGAAAATATCCATCTTGGGTCAAATCTATTTAGAAGATAAAAAGAAAAGAGAGCTCTTCAGGTTGTTTTATTGTTTGTTTTCTTTTTTTAAATAAATGCGGCTATTTCCCTGGAAGTACAACCAGAATCAAAATGGATTTATATAATGTTTCCTCAGGTCTGCTTCTCCAACAGATTGTGGCCGTATGCTTTCATGGGTCTTCTTATGTTCCTTTTCGTATTCTTTTTTCATTATCTGCTTCTTTGTTATTGGTTAATATAGACTTTTTTAAAGCCCTCTCATCTATGTTTTAGTCCAACCATCCCCGCCCCCGCCACTTTCCCCACTTGAGGAGTAATGGCTACATTTCAGGGAACAACAAAGAAACTAGCACATTGATGTTTTGAGAGGAGGAGTAACATACTGGTTGTTAGAGGTAGAGAACCATCCCTTCATTGGTACCTGAGTTAAATGAAACAAACACAGAACTGCACCTAGCACCAGGTTCTCAGAAGACTCGTGGGACACTACAGAGCTCTCTGACAATGTAGAAGGGAATAATTTTGAGTCTCCAGTCCAGTTAAAGGCAATAAATTGTGGTCAATCTACTCCCTATTCAGTCTCATCCAATCATTTTCAGAACCCATAAAGGGAGAACTGGTGTCAGATATGAGAAGACCAAACCAAAGGAAGCTCCAGTTTAAGAGGTAACAGTCAGCCATGATGGATTCTAGTGCATCCGAGAGAATGAGTGTCTTCTGTAATCAGTTCAGAGGCCATATGGTAAATGCACAGAACAGAAACGAACTGAACTCAGCCAATATTTGTTGGCGGTCTACTGTGCTGGAAGGAACACTTATGAATACTTATGAATAAGGAACACTTATGAATATTGTGCTGGATAATACAAACACAACCCCTGCCTACATGGCCCTTACCATCTAGGAAAGAAGACAAATACACAGCTACAAGTTTACTGAATATTATAGTTAAAAAGTAGATGTGCAATAATCTGTAGAAAAAAATAGGGGAATATAATCTGGTCTGAGAGGTCAGAAAAGTCATCTTGGAAGGGCACCTGGGTGGCTCAGTGGGTTAAGCATCTGCCTTCAACTCATGATCCCAGGATCCTGAGACTGAGCCCCGCATCAGGCTCTCTGCTCAATGGGGAGTCTGCTTTTCCCTCTCACTCTCCCTTTGTGGTCTCCCCCCAACTTTTGCTTGTGCTTGCTCTCTCTCTCTCTCAAATCTTAAAAGAGAGAGAGAGAGAGAGAGAAAAGCCATCTCTGAGAAAGTGATACTAATACAACATTTTAAGGATATGTAGTAGCTGTCCAGGTAAAAACAGAGATTTCTACAGAGAGGGCAGAGTTTGTACCAAGAGTGTTAAGAAAGCATGGCAAATTTGAAAACCAATAAAGCGAGAAAAACTAATAAAGGAGCAAGGAATGTGTTTCAAAACAAAGTGCAGAAGCAGAAGTCAAATCACAAAAAGACGGATAAATTATGCTAAGGACCCAGAGTGTTTCAGAGAGTATTTATCTGGAAAGTGTTTTTTGATACATCTCTAGGGCTACAGTGGGAGAACAGATTGAGGAGCTACAGAAACATGGAGAGGTCAGTTATAAAGCAGTGGCTTGATCTGTGGTGGTGGGCGTACAGATGGAAAGAAGCAGACAGAAGGAATGTGCAGGAAGCCAAATCTATAGGCCTTGTTCGCTGATTGCATAAAGGGGTTTAGAGAACAGAATAAGTTAGAACAATGCCCAGACATTGGGCTTGAGTCACTGGGCAGGGCATGGGGAGAGGTTTGCTGGTGCCATTTACTAAGGAAGAATGCACTTCAGAAGTGTAGCTTTGGGGGGTGCCTGGGTGGCTCCGTTGGTTAGGTGGCTGACTTTAGCTCAGGTCATGATCCAGGGGTCCTGGGATCCAGACCCACATCAGGATCCTCACTCCACAGGGAGCCTGCTTCTCTCTCTCCCTCTGCTGCTCCCCCTGCTTATGATCTCTCTCTCTCTCTCTCTCTCTCTCTCTGGGTCAAATAAATAAATAAGATCTTTAAAAAAAAAAAAAGGTAGCTTTGGGCTGAGAATATAAATTCAGAGTCCTGTCAGGAGACAGAAACCACTGCAGATATTTGAAAGGGAATGTAATATAAAGAATGGTCAACTAAGTATAACATTGTTAACTCAGTAACTGAAAAAGCAAAGGAGAACAATAATTTAGCACAGAAGAAGGAATTAAAGGGAGCGGCAACCACCCATCAGGGCTGGGAAATCAAATAGGAGACTGGAACTATTAAAACTTGGAAACTTGAAGCAGGGACCATGTTGTGGACCAAAACTCAGACCTCCCTCTAAGAACCACTGCCTGAGTTGGGCGCCTGCCTTCAGCTGAGGTCATGATCCCAGGGTCGGGGGATCAAGCCCTACATTGGGCTCCCTGCTCAGCGGGAAGCCTGCTTCTCCCTCTTGTGTTCCTCCTCTCACAGTGTCTCTCTCTGTCAAATAAATAAATAAAAATCTTAAAAAAAAAAAAAAAAAGAAGCACTGCTCAACTGGTGCTATTATCTCCAAGCTTGGAAGAGGAATCCTGAAGGGTTGAGATCCAGGCTTCTGAGGAGGGGCCTCTAACTCACTGGTGCTGATGGGAGGAAGGGTGGCGGGAGTGGGGAGGCAGTTATAATGGAGGTAATTCTGCAACTTTTGGAAAAGCTAGATTCAACGGCTACTACAGAAAAGAGCATAACTTTCTGGGGCAAAGAAGCCTTGCTGAAATGATGTTCACAGGAACCCCAAGCAGACAGGAGATCAGCAAGTGAACAGAAGCACCAAGTCCCTACTTTCCCCTTTGGCATTGCAATATCCCTCTTAACACCTTCTATTGACAGAGACTAAAAGCTGGCAAAACAGAAATGGGGTTTGCAGAGTTCCAGCCCCCAGCAAAGCAGAGCTAATCATAGAAGGGTGGGTTTGGAGTAAAGAGGCTATAAGCTAATAACTGGCACAAAAGCATGTTGAGCTCAGGATGCTGGCAAGACATCCAGGGGGAATATAGGAGTCTGGAGTTCTAGATAAAAAACTAGAGAGATTTCTTGGTTGTTGGAAAACTGATGTTAACTGAAACCATTCAAGAAGGTGATACGACTGAGAAAGAGCATTGAACAAGAAGAGAGGAGAGCCTTGAGGAGTACATTTCAAACTTAGGAAGAGAACCCTACAAGGGGGACTCAGAGGAAATGGCAAGAGAAATTGGAGCTAGAGGTAAATCAAATGCAATTTTGATGAGATTCAAGCAATATAACCAAATATCTCTGTTGATTATAAAAATAATTTTCTAGCATAGGGTCAGTAAACTACAGCCCACAGGTCAAAACCAGCCAATCACCTATTTTTATAAATAAAGTTCATGGCACACAGCCATGTTATTCATTTATATATATCATCTATGTCACCTCGGCCAAGTTGATTAATTGCTACAGAGACCGTATAGCTCACAAAACCTAAAATATTTACTGTCTGACCCTACATAGAAAAAATTTGCTGTACCTTGGTTTATAGCATTATCCATCCCAGAAATATTTACATTTGTACAAACTATATATTTGTATTCACAAATCCAAGAGATAACAGAGCAACAGTCCAATTGTGAAATTCCAGGGAGCAGCCAAGAAGATGGAAGAGAAATTGACATTCATCTCATACCTGTCTCCATCTTATAGACAATCACCAATTCCACCTGACACTAAGCTAGGTTTTGATGTCCACACTCATAAGAATGCTTAGCCTGTGGCTTTCCACTTTGCCCCTATTGCAGTTATTTATTGTTGTTATATATCACCCCAAATATAGTGGTTTAGAACAATAACCCAGTATTATCTCTCAATTCTATGCATTGACCAGACTTGGCTAGGTGGTCCTTGCTCAGTGTCTCTCATTTAGTTCAATCAGGCAGCTTCTATGCCTGGGGCTGCCATCTTCTGAAGGCTAAGATGTACTAGACTACAACATGGTTCACTCATGTGGTTGACAAATGACATTAGTCAACTGAGACAGCTGACTGGAGTGCCTACATGCGTCCTCTCCATGTGAATTAGGCTTTAAACAGCTGGGTTCCGAAAGGAACTATTTCAAGAAGAGAGGAAATAGAAACCATCAGTCCTGTTAAAGGTTAGGCCCAGGACTTCTGCCACATTCTACTGGTCAAAATAGTTACAGACCAGTCCAGCTTCACAGGGTTGAAGGAAGAGATTCCGTTTCTCCAAGGAGGAGTGATATGTGCATTCATAAAGGGAATGAGATGATAACATCGATCTTGGAAACAAGCTCCAGCAGCAGAGCTATGGATCTGTCTTGTGCTGGAGAAACCTGCAAGTAAGCAGGAGTCAGAATAGTAAAGTCAAGGCATCTGAAGCTGGCACATTGCAAAGCCACTCTACCCAACCATTAGGTGTCTAGAAAGTCTCACTGGTGAACAGCCAGTCTTCCAAATTAAAAGCCCTGGTAATGATCCTAGCTTTCTAAATGGAAGCTCCTGAGAGGTCTTTAGGAAGATGTGAATGGGAAGGAACAGGGTGCCAAATATTTCCCAAGGGCTTTTAATTTGGCTAATGCGACACTACAAAGGATGATCATATCACTTTCAGACAATTCCTGTAGCAAGTAAGTAATTTCCTTTTACTGCTACAGAGTTAATTTGCATGTGCAGAAAAAAATAATAAAAAAACCTAATTGTACAAGCTACACTGTGTTCTGAGCCCACTAGAAGTTGATATCAGCATCCCCACCTCTGAGATCTGTTATCTGTAATAGAAACAGCTGTTGTACCTAATGAAGACACTTGGAATTTTCATCTGAAGCAGCAGAATTATAGCAGAACCTCCTAGTTGCATGTACTTAAAGGGTCTGTCAGAATCCCCATTACCTAACACAATTTCCAGGGCTTCACTTTGTTACTGGTCTATAAAAAGCCTATCAAGATGAAATCTGATTCATGAGTGCTGACCTCATGTCTGTTTTTTTTTTTTCTTTGAGTTTTCTCTAGGAACCAAGAAAAAGAAAGGAGACAATTGTATTTTTTCCTAATTCACCAAAACTAAAATATATTCCTTATAGAGTTTTAGGAAAGTGGTTTTTGTTCTGGTTTGGTTTTATAGAATATTTTCTTTCTAGTAATTAACTCAAGAAAAATATAGGTACGTTGGATGAGCTGTGGCAATACAAAAATAAGCATTTTGTGTGTAAAAAAAAAAAAAGGTACATTATTTTCTTATGTTGGAAAGTCCCATGTCACATGTCCCATGTCACAACTCTTTAACAAGGTTTAGTCCATAACGACAACAAAACCCTAAGAAAACATACACTTTTGAATATCCCAGAGGTCTTGTTATCACACTGCTCATTCATGCATGCATCCAACATTTACTGGGATCTCCTGTGGGTCAGACAGTGTTCTAGACATTGGAGATATAGCCGTGAAAAAGTAGTGCCCTCATAATGTTTGCATTCTAAAGTAGACACTGAACTACTGAAAGTAATGTAGACTATATTACAAGTAATGAATGCCATGGCTGGAGGAAGCAGGAAAGGAAAATGGAAAGTGCCAATGATTGCAACTGCACTAGAATAGTCAGGCCAGGATTCACTGAGGTGCTGCTTGAACAAAAATCCGAAAGGAATGCAAACCTTGCAAATACCTTGTGAAAAGCATTCTAAGTAAAGGAAACAGCAAATGTAGAACCCCGAGATGAGAGAGTCCCTGGCGTGTATAAGGGACTACAAAGAGGGCCAAGGGACCAGAATAGAATGGGCAAGAGTAACAGAAGATGAAGTGAGTAAGCAGAGGACACAATGCTTTGTCAAAGAGAAAAACAAGAACACTCTAAGCTGCTGAGTTGAGACTAGACTGAAGGGGGTGAGGGGAGAGTCAGGGAGACCAGTTAGTAGTTTACTGCAATGATACAGGAGAGTAATTATGATGGCTTGAACCCAAGTTTGGATGGCTTCAGTCTTGAACCCAGGTGGTAGGAATGGATGTGAGAAATGGTCAGATTCAGTCTTCTATCCAAAAGAAGACCAAAGGCATATTTAGAGGGTGGCTAGAAAAGTAAAAAACCACCCCCAAACAGCAACTTGGAGACCTGGGCCTGTGGCAAATTAGCTCAGAAGCCACTTCCTTTCTCTGGGCCTCAGTTTTTTCATCTGAAAAGTAAAGATATTGAACAAGAAAATTTTAGGTCTCCTCTCAACTCTGAATGGATGAATCTTTTGAAAGCCAGACCATCAAACTGAAGAAATGAGTCAGTACTTACTAAGCTCTCAATATGTGCCAACACTCTCCTGTATTCTCTTTACCTATACCAACCCACTAATCCTCCCATGAGATCAAATGTGTACTTTATTAAACAGAGAAGTTCAACAGTTTCCATAAAGGCACACAGCCAGTAAGTGATGGAGCCAGGACTTGATCTGACCCTAGAGTCTAAACTCTTTCTAGAAAGAGGCATAAGGCCCAACAGACCAGCATCGTTTTACATATAGCTGAGCATTTAGGTGTGAGGCCAAATGGGGAATTATGGTGACTTCCAACTAAATTGAAATTTGACCATAAGCTAGCGCAGTTTAATTGTCTTCAATTCTCAAAAAAAATTTCTTTCAACCTCGGCCTAAGGAGTCACTAAGCAATTTTTGGTGTAATCTACCTATATCATCCACCTATATAGGATCCTCATCCTCTGGTCCTTAGTTTTTCATCTAGAACCAGAAAGAGTACAGAACCTGAAGCTGCAAATCCCTGACCATTAGTTCAGCACCCACTCATGGGACCTTGGGCAAGTCACAACCTTCTGAGAAACGTGTGTTTATATACTTACCACCTTCAGAGTCTATGAGTTTATGTTACCTTGCATTGAATCCTAAAGCCCCTTAAAGCTTTATGAACTAGGCCTTAAGATAAATAGAAGAAGAAGTCTTTAGAAAAAGGAGCCTTTAAAAAAAAATAATCATGTGCCAACTGTTAAGTTGGAACATTCCTATTTCTTCTCACCACAAAATCAGTTAAGAGAAACAGTTAAGCAGCACTCTATCTGCAACTCAGAAGAAAAGTTCTTTGTTCTTCCTTTACAAAGTCTAAATTTCACATTGAGGAGATCAGAATTTAATCTGGTACAACATAAAGTATTGTCTTATTCTGATATGCCTCTGGATCACTGATTTGAGACCAAATGAGGAGAAATGAAATTTTGTTATTTTAAAAGTAATGAGGGAAATACTCTACCATGTAATCATGGTCCTGTGAATTTTCATGAAAAGAAATACTATTTTAAACTTTCATCAAATATTATAATGTAGTACATCACAATCTTCAATGAATTCAACTAATAGGGTATATAGGTGGATATAAAGCATCCACATGAACTTGTTCAAAATTACTTAGCTTTTTATGTCCCCTTTTGTCTCAAAATCTTAACTTATAAGTCATATTCATCATCATACAGACATGATATTCATTGATATACTAATTTGGTCTTTTAAGATGAAAATGGGATAGAATTGTATGTCACTTAGCAACTCTGTTCTGTTCAAGGCTGTTGATGTAGGCAGAGCAAGCAGGGGAGAATACAAATCTGGGAGATGGGCCAGGGGCAGTTGGTTGAGGAGGAAGAGAGAAGAGCAAATTGGAACATTTTATTTACTTTCCACATCAGCATTCAAACCTGAATCCCTCCAGAAACTCTTCTGAGAGAGATTGCACATGCGGCACTATCATTCATCGTCCAGTCATTTGGGCTGACTAATATGTGGTTAGGGCATGCAGTTGTGTCTCTCTGAAAGTACCACTGGCTTTTCGAAGATTCAGCAGCCGTACTACTCATTTGCAAAGCAGTTTTTCCAGCAATCAGGCTTTTCCTGTGTGTCTTGTTCTTTAAGGAGTCTCTGCAGATTTATTGCAATTTGATTGTGAATCTTCTCTGCTTCTGGTTATAGGCTTCCTCATTAGCATATCCCCAAATTCCTTTACAGTGTGTACCCTAAGCACTGATAAGCAGTTCTGTCCATGGCATAACGCAGACTCTGTGGAGAAACCCAAGTGCTCTTGTTGCTGACCACACTGGGGAGAAGGGCAGGGACAGACTCTGAGGCCAGGGAGAGAGGCAAGGCTCAAGGAGCATAAAAGGCTGGATGCCTGGGATAAAACGTTGAGGTCCCTACGATAAATTAGTCTGTGCCAGTAGGTGTCCAGACAGCAGCAATAGCAGAGTAGCTGCCACCAAAGCCCTGGCAGACCTCCTGGGTGTGGTCAGAGACTGAGCACTGGGGCATTTGGGCCTGGAGGGAGAATTTCATCCTCAAATGTTGCACTCAGCAAAGCCAAGTCTAGCCCCAAAAGTGGAGAAAGCCAAAAGCCTTGGTTCTAGCCATTTTCCCCAGCTGTAGTGTGATCCTCCAAATCTAGATGACAAATTTCAGTTACCATTTAAAGTAAACAACATCTTTCTCCTCTGATTTAAAGGAAAAATATGTGGTTAATTTGTTAAACATTTTCAACAACTGTATTTGCTAAGCACTTATTTTCCACCTGTGCTTGGTCTTCCCTCCAAAACAGAGAATACCTCTTTTTTTTTTTTAAGATTTTATTTATTTATTTGACAGACAGAGATCACAAGTAGGCAGAGAGGTGGCAGGCAGAGAGAGAGGAGGAAGCAGGCTCCCCTCTGAGCAGAGAGCCCAATGTGGGGCTCCATCCCAGGACCCTGGGATCATGACCTGAGCCGAAGGCAGAGGCTTAACCCACTGAGCCACCCAGGTGCCCAGAGAATACCTCTTTTTATGTACTTCATTGGTTGAAAGTATTCTAAAACTTTCATGATTTCTGCAGCAGAAGCATTTCTGTGCAG
Organism: Taxidea taxus jeffersonii; assembly: GCA_003697995.1. NCBI lineage: Eukaryota > Metazoa > Chordata > Mammalia > Carnivora > Mustelidae > Taxidea > Taxidea taxus. Next base: position 41,089 of record RCUC01111916.1, read on the forward strand.
GAGCCAAATCCTAGCATGGCCCTCATCTAGGGAGTATGTATCCAGAAGCTTTGCCAGATTTAACCAGGAGTTTATCAAGAGGCAGACAAAACTAACTGCCATTGTGCTCACATAACTTATAAAATACTGTGTCACTCAACAAATGATCAAGCTATGTTAGTCTCTTTGAAGTTTGCTTTTGAATGTCCCAATTAAAATAAGCTATGGAAAATTTTATTTCAGATAAATAATTACATTAATTAATACTGTGGTGATGGCAAATATTACCAGTGATTACTATTGATCTTTTGATATGTGCCAAACACTTCATCATCAGGTTATCACATTTGATCATTGCAACAACCCTGTGAGGGAGATGTCATTATTTTTCCTTTGAAAGATGAGAAAAAGAGCTTTGTAGAATTAACAAGGAAACAAACCTAAGTTTGTAGTGACAGAGTTTAGTGTTTTTTTTAAATATTTTATTTATTTATTTGACAGATCACAAGTAGGCAGAGAAGCAGGCAGAGAGAGAGGGGGAAGCAGGCTCCCTTCTAAACAAAGAGCCCGATGCGGGGCTCGATCCCAGGACCCTGGGATCATGACCTGAGCCAAAAGCAGAGGCTTAACCCACTGAGCCACCCAGGGGCCCCCAGAGTTTAGTTTTAAATCAGATTTGTTTGGGTGGATCAAAGGCTCTGTTCTTAACCATTAGCTAGGACAATTATGTTAAACCAAATGCAGCTACTAAAAGTCAATGGCACAAAGAATATTGTCTGACCCAAGTTCAGATTCTGTAAGACAGCCAGTAAGACAACCTTTGAGCCTACTTTTCAGCAGTGAGTAGACTAGAAGCATCAGAGGCTGTTGTAGCCATCCTCCATCTTTCTCTAGATCATGGTTGACTGGCCCAGCTGAGGATTTATCTAGACAGCTTTGAGGCAGTTGCCTACCAAACCCAAAACTTGGCACCAAGTGTCCCCTGGATCATCAGCTCTCAGTGCCTTCCCTCATTATCCCTCCTTCTATAAACATTGTGTTTAGATTGGCTTTGATATCTTACCATTTTCATTCCTCTTCCTGCAACATTAGAACTTCAAGGAAACAGCTTGGAAGTCTGGTCATTCCTATAGTGTACTTGTTATCAATCTGAGGGTCACCTTCTGGAGAGTTATGTGAACTATTCTGAAATGCAGGCTGTCAATGATAACGCAATTTCAGAAGCACATATTGCCATAACCCCTCCAAGATTTATCCTCAGAGCCTGGAAGCCTTGAGCCTGAAACTGGACAATATATTTTTCATTCCTTCACTTCCTGAGATGCCTCCCTGCCTGTCCCACTAGTGAGGTAGTATAGGAAGGTAACTAAAACAGAAACTGGAAATGCTTATAGTTTTTTTTTAATGTCTATAAAAACTTTTCAAAATGTATCTTTCAGAAGTTTAGTGAAATATCTGGGGCAAGGGAGGGGAGCATATATCTCAATTCTATTTTGAACCAAAGAGTGAGTTTGCAGTTCATTCTAAAGTTACTCTCCTTAAATTACCAAAGGTGTCTTCTTTGCTTGGCAGCCCAGCATTTTATTGCATGTATTTTATACATTAAGTTTTGCAATCCTTTATAATTCTAGAGAATAACACAATAACAGCTTATACCACTTGGTAGTTAAATGAACCATAGGACATCTTCCATTCTGCATTGAAAGTGGGATTAATACAGAGTTCAGAGCAATTGACTTGTAGCTCATTCAATCATTTACAGTGTACTCATTATACCTTTCATCTTTTGGAGAAGGGCAGAAATGAAAGTGCCTTTACATGCAGCCCTAAAGGAAGGTATGGTCCATTTCTCATTCTGATTATGACTTTCTTAAAATGGTGCATGTGGAGAGGGGATAAGACTATAATCTAAAACACATATAAATGCCATAAGCATAAACACACCCATCTCTCTTAGCATCATCAAAACTCTGTGTGTGTGTGTGTGTGTGTGTGTGTGTGTGTGAAACTGACGTGTACTCTGCTAAAAATGGTTTTCTGCTTAAGAGAAGATACTGAAGAAGAGCATGAGATGGCTGGTAAAAGGATGAATATAGACCTATGTTAGAGATCCAGCCTAAAAGCAAGATAAAGTTGGGCCCTTCTCTTACTGAATTAAAAGGTGTCAGAGAGACTTCTAACTTTCCAAGACCTCTTAATGCAGAAAAGACCTCTTCAGTTTCACAATGATTGACTAAATCATATTAGCATAGATATTTAGAAGCAACTAAAAAAACTGATTCAAGAAATGAGAGTATATCTCCCTGAAGTACAGGGGTCAAAAATTATTTTTTAAAAAGCCATAATAGAGACTTCTACTTCAGGAACATGGAGTAGAAATGCTTTCTCCTATTCCTCCCATTAAGTACAACTAAAAATCCTAAACATTATATATAAAACAAATACAAAATTCTGGAAGGGGAAATGAAAAGGACTGACAACCGAGGGACATGGAGACTTGAGGAACTACATGATGGATTTTTGTTTTCTCATATATCCTACATTTGTTGCTGAAGGAGGTAGAAACCCAGAAACACTAACATGTGTAGACAAAACAAGCCCCAACAAAAGCACACTCTCTCCAGCCAAAGGACAGGAATGAGGAAGCCTAGCAAAATGGAAAATTCTTAGAAAAATTCTTAGAATTCTTAGAAAATTCTTAGTAATCATTCTACTCCAGCCAAACATCATAGAAAAGAATGGTGATCCAACACCCAAGATGTCAGCAAAGGTCAAGCAAGGAGTTAGACTTCTGTCCTTACTAGGCTATAATAAGGTATCCAGTCTTTCCACTCTAACAGGGTGGTTTTTTGGAAAAGACCAGATATGGAACCTGGACTTTCATCTCCACTGGATGGTAAGGCACCACCTCCTCCACTTCCTCCTGCTAGTGCTAGTGTGGTGTCAGAGGCCTGATAGGCAGTCAAGATTTTTACCATGCACCAACAATTATGAGCCTGCTTCCTCAACATGATGTTAGTGGAGACCACATGGCAAACACTGATGAGGTATTGCTACCCCTACCAGCTAGGGAAGTTCAGTGAAAACCTGGTGAGGAGCTTGAACACTCATCCTCAACCAGAAGTGATGAGGAGCCCCTTCAGGAGTCAATGAAAGTTGAGTGGGGAACTGAACTTGCATACCCACCTAGCAGTAACAAGGCAGTGTTCCTCCCATCCTCCGCCATATCAGTGTCAGAAAAATCTGGCTAAATGAGAAGTTTTAAATAAGATCCAGAGCCTCATATCATAATGCCCCAAATGTCCAGATTTCAAGTGAAAATCACTCAGCCTGCCAGGAACCAGGAAGATCTCAGAATGAATGAGGAAAGACAATAGATTCTAATGCTGAGATGATAGAGTTATTAGAATTATCTGACAAAGATTTTAAAGCAGACATTATAGGAAAAGTTTTAATGAGCAATTACAAACACCTCAAAAAAATGAAAAAAAAAATGAGTCTCCAAAAAGAAATAGAAAGATTAAGCAGATAATAGAGGTTATAAAAAAGGGGACGCCTGAGTGGCTCAGTTGGTTAAGCGGCTGCCTTCGGCTCAGGTCATGATCCCAGCATCCTGGGATTGAGTCCCACATCGGGCTCCTTGCTCAGCAGGGAGCCTGCTCCTCCCTCTGCCTCTGCCTGCCTCTCTGTCTGCCTGTGCTCGATCTCTCTCTCTCTCTCTAACTAATAAATAAATAAAATCTTAAAAAAAATTAGAAGTTATAAAAAAGAACCAGGGAGGAGGGCAAAGATGGCAGAGAAGTTGAAGACCCTGTTTCAACCAGTCCCCTAAAGTGAGCTAATTATTACCAGAACACTGAAAACCCATGAAATCAGCCTGAGATGTAGGATTTTACACTTCCTGGATCTCTACGGGGGCAGAAGACTCCAGTAGAAAGGTAAAGCAGAGTGGGAATGATTGGGCTGATATGGGAGGATAAACAGAAGGGGAAGAGAGTCCCCAGAAGTGACCCATTGGAAAGTAATACCCCAATAAAAGAGTGCCCTGTGATTGGGGACCAGCATTAACTTGGAGTCTGGTTAAAAGCACTCAAAAAGAGCAAAAGATCTTAAGGGGCAACTGGTGGAATCAGAGAGGCACAGGCATGGGCCTAAGCCCATGGACACAAGACAGCCACGGCCAGTTACCACCAGTGCCAGAAAGAGTGCAGTGGAGCCCCCCAGGGTTGCATGGCTTACACCACTGCTCAGCCGGGGTGCACTCCTGCCCCTCATGAAGGAGTCTGGTGATGGTGCCAGCCTGGGCTCCCTAGAACTTTTGCCCACTGCACTACCCAGGTCTGACCCACTCTCCACCAGTACCTGAGAAAGTTCCTTCCTGGCGCTAGCCAGCCATCTCTAGGATCAGCTGAGTCCCAATCCCGCAGTGGCAACCTAAGGTCTGGACCCCAGACAGCAATCCCAGCAAAGGCAACCACCAGAAGTGGGCTCCCTGGACCAATGTTGCTCCTGGTTTTAGTGGCACGGGGTGAGGGTGGGGGATGCAGAGACAAGTGGTCACTTTGCACGACCCCTGAAATGGTGGCTGGGGACATGCACTGCCTGTGGGAGGTTGCACAGCTCAGCAGAGTTTGCAGAGTGGGGAGTCTGTGTGTTCTGGACTACCCAGAGGGGAGCAGATTGAGGCTTCTCTCTGAGACAAATTTCTGTCTGGATACAGTTTGCTTTCCACTAAACCTCTAAAAAGCTGCAAAAAGCCACCAGAGAACAAAAACCTCTAGAGAACGAAAGCCTGAAAAACCGGTTTCCATAGAGCCCAGCCCCTTGATAGGGGGCAGGTGGACTCAACCCAAGCAAGACTACCTGAAAAACAATGCAGCAGGCCCCTCCCCCAGAAAGCAAGACAAAAGAATGAGAGGACAACCACCACAGGGTCCCCATAAAACTGTAAAACCCCAATATCAGGGGAAAACAATATATTAAGCTCCCAATATTGCCTTAAACCTATATATTTCATAGATACAACTTCTATTTTAAATTCATTCTCACTATTCTTCTTTGATTTTTTTAACCTACTTACCATTACAACTAGAGGTTTAATACAACATATTCCATAATAACCTTTTAACTTGGACGTTTTTCATATGTATACCTGTGCTTTTCTTTTTCTTTTCTATTTTTTTAATATACATATAGATATAAGCTTCAAGGTAATCCTCTTTCCTTAATCAATACTACCCCTATATATAAACCCGTTTTAATCTCCCTTTAATTTCTGGAAAGTTTAGTCCTTTAACAAAGATATCAAGATACACCCAGGAAGAATCAAAATATCCTTCCTCACCCACATGAAGGATTTATAACCACCCTCCCATCTTTTTCTTCTGTCAGTGTTTCTGTGTATTTGTTTTTGTTCTGGTATTATATAACTCTTATCCTTGGGGTTCATTTTGGCTGGGTTCTTTTTTTTTTTTTTTCCTTGTCATTTACTTTTATCAGTCTTTTTGTTTGTATACTTTATAAATATTACCTTTGGGGCCCATTCTGGCTGGGTCTTCTTCTTTTTTGTTTTGTTTTTTGTTTGTTTGTTTGTTTTTTCTCTGTTTGTCTATCTCTCTCTCTTTTTCATTTTCTTTCTTTTTGGTGGTGACTTCTGATTGCTCAGAAGCATTCCAGGGTGCACCTTGCCTGGATCGCAGTTGATAAATTTAGCTACACATCCACTCAACCACCTCTCACCAAAATGACTAGGAGAAGGAATACACACAGAGGAAAAATTCAGAGACTGTGCCTTCTCCATCAGAGCTATTGGATATGGACATAAACAGTGTGTTGGAAAGGGAGTAATTATCCAGGCAATGGCTAGGTTGGAGAAAACCATTAGTGACAACATGGAATCTCTAAGAGCAAAAGTGAAAGCCTCCCAGGAAGAATAAAAATGCTATCAATGAGATCTAGTCTAATCTAAATACTCTAACAGCTAGGGTAACTTAGGCAGAAGATAGAATTAGTGATCTAGAGGACAAACTGATAGAGAAAAAGGATCAGGAGGAGGCCTGGAACAAACAGCTTAGAAGCCATGAAAACAGAATTAGGGAAATAAATGACGCCATGAAACGTTCCAACGTCAGAATTATTGGGATCCCCGAGGGGGGAGAAGAAAGAAAGAAGACTAGAAGATATAGTTGAACAAATTCTCAATGAAAATTTTCCCAATCTGGGGAATGGAACCAGCAGCATTCCTGCCCTAGAGTAGAAAGAATACCCCCCCCCCAAGATCAACGAATCTAGAAAGACCTCGAGGCACTTGATTGTGAGACTGACGAATCATAATTTTAGACAAGAACTTTTGAGAGCAGCTAGGGGGAAGAGATCCCTTACATACAGAGGAAGGTCCATCAGACTAATGTCAGACATGTCCACAGAAACCTAGCAAGCCAGAAAGGGCTGAAAGACATATTCAGGGCACTAAATAAGAAGAACATGCAGCCAAGAATACTTTATCCAGGAAGGTTGACAATCAAAATGGATGGAGAGATAAAGAGCTTCCAAGACCAGCAAGGTTTAAAAGGGTATGTGACCACCAAGCTGGCACTACAAGACATATTAAGGGGGGTTCTATAAAGGAAGAAAGAACCCAAGAGTGTCATAGGACAGAAAATTACACAGACAGTCTATAGAAACAAGGACTTCACAGGAAACATGTCAATAAAAATGTATCTTTCAATAATCACTCTCAGTGTTAACAGCCTGAATGCTCCCATAAAATGGCACAGGGTTGCAGATTGGATAAAACGACAGGACCCATCCATATATTGTCTACAAGAGACCCATTTGGAAACTAAGGATACATCCAGACTGAAAGTGAAGGGATGGAGGAGCATCTTTCATGCCAATGGGCCTCAAAAGAAAGCTGGGGTAGCAATTCTCATATCAGATAAATTAGATTTTAAACTAAAGACTGTAGTCAGAGATAAAGAAAGACACTACATCATTCTTAAAGGGTCTATCCACCAAGAAGATATAACAATTGTAAATATTTATGCCCCCCAAAACAAGAGCAGCCAACTACATAAGACAACTGTTAATCAAGATAAAGAGTCATATGATATAAATACATTAATGATAGGGGATCTTAACACACCACACTCAGTAATAGACAGATCATCCAAGCAGAAAATCAATAAAGAAATGAGAGCATTGAATGACACGTTGGACCAGATGGACCTCGTTTATATATATAGAACGGTCCACCCTTAAAACAACAGAATACTCATTCTTCTTGAGTGCACATGGAACTTTCTCCAGAATAGACCACATACTGGGTCACACATCAGGTCTCAACCAATACCAAAAGATTGAGATTATTCCCTGCATATTCTCAGACCACAATGCTTTGAAACTGGAACGCAACCACAAGAAAAGTTTGGAAGGATTTAAACACTTGGAAGCTAAAGACCACCCTGCTTAAGAATGTTTGGATCAACCAGGAAATCAAAGAGGAACTTAAACAATTCGTGGAAACAGTGAGAATGAAGACACTTTGGTCCAAAACCTATGGGATAAGCTGTTGGGATGCCGGGCGCCGGCTGGGGCTCTCTGGGGCAAGCGCAGCAGAGCGCGCGTCTGTCTGGTGCTCGCGTGGGGTTAGTGCAGTGCTGCTGGGTGCTGCGGGGAGACGCTAGCTGCGGGAGCCTGGCAGGGCAGCCACAGCCTTGGCCAGGCCAGCGGGAACCAAGCGGACGGACAAGCGGGGGACCGAGTAGGTTCCACGCCCAGCGTGAAGTTCAACTTAAAACAAACCTCAAACTGGAGGGGAGGAGTCAAGATGGCGGAGAAGTAGCAGGCTGAGACGACATCAGGCAGCAGGAGATCAGCTAGATAGCCTATCAAACCATTCCGAACACCTACGAATCCAACAGGAGATCGAAGAGAAGAAAAACAACAATTCTAGAAACAGAAAATCGAGCACTTTCTAAAAGGTAGGACCAGTGGAGAACTGAATCCAACACGATGGGAAGATAGACCCCAGGGGGAGGGGCCGGCTCCCGGCAAGCGGCGGAACAACAGAGCACAAAATCAGGACTTTTAAAAGTCTGCTCCAGGGAGGGACATCACTCCAGAGGCTAAACTGGGGTAAGGACCTCGCGGGGACAGCATGGACTCAGGTCCCGCGGGGTCACAGAAAGATCGGGGGTGTCTGAGTGTCGCAGAGCTCACAGGTATTAGAGAGGGAAGCCGGCTGTGAAGACAGAGCCAAGGAGTGAACTCTGAACTGGGGGTTTCCTAGAGCCGTGGTCTGTGACACGGGCTGGTGCCCTGTGTGAAGGGTCCCCACAAGATCCAGAGAGACTCCGACCTGGGAGAGCTCAGGGATCTACAGGGTTCGGAGACTCCAGGTGGGACTCTGCCAGAGACAGAGACTCTTGGTCACAGGCTGGGTGACCTCGGAGCACAGCCAGAGGCCAGTGAAACGGGACTGATTACGCACGATTTTCTCCAAGCGCGCCGGAGACTGGGGAGACAGGAGTGATTAAGCACTTTTCTCTGAAGGCGCACTGAAGACTGGGGCCCCTAGCTCTCGGCTCCTCCAAGCCTGAGATTGGGAGGCGGACATTTTCATTCCTGCCCTCCGGAACTCGACGGAAAGCATTCAGGGAACAAAAGCTCCTGAAAGCGAACCTGAGAGGATTACTTAGCCCAGCCCCTGGTAAGGGCGGTGCAATTCTGCCTGGGGCAGAGACACTTGAAAATCACTACAACAGGCCCCTCCCCCAGAAGATCAACAAGAAATCCAGCCAAGACCAAGTTCACTTAATAAGGAGAACAGTGGATTCTTATCTGGACAAATTGACAAGGCAGAAAAACTCACCCCAAAAAAAGAACAGGAGGCAGGACCGAAGGATAGGGACCTAATCAATACAGACATTGGTAATATGTCAGATCTGGAATTCAGGATGATGATTCTCAAGGTTCTAGCCGGGTCAAAAAAGGCATGGAAGATATTAGAGAAACCCTGTCAGGAGAAATAAAAGCCCTTTCTGGAGAAATAAAAGAACTAAAATCTAATCAAGTTGAAATCAAAAAAGCTATTAATGAGGTGCAATCAAAAATGGAGGCTCTTACTCCTAGGATAAATGAGGCAGAAGAATTAGTGATATAGAAGACCAAATGACAGAGAACAAAGAAGCTGAGCAAAAGAGAGACAAACAACTACTGGACCATGAGGGGAGAATTTGAGAGATAAATGATACCATAAGATGAAACAACATTAGAATAATTGGGATTCTAGAAGAAGAAGAAAGAGAAAGAGGAGCAGAAGGTATACTGGAAAAGATTATTGTAGAGAATTTCCCTAATATAGCAAGGGGAACAAGCATCAAAATCCAGGAGGTGCAGAGAACACTCCTCAAAATCAATAGGAATCGGTCCACACCCCGCCATCTAATAGTAAAATTTACAAGTCTTAGCGACAAAGAGAAAATCCTGAAAGCAGCACGGGACAAGAAGTCTGTAAAATACAATGGTAAAAATATTAGATTGGCAGCAGACTTATCCACAGAGACCTGGCAGGCCAGAAAGAACTGGCCTGATATATTCAGAGCACTAAATGAGAAAAACATGCAGCCAAGAATACTTTATCCAGCTAGGTTATCATTGAAAATAGAAGGAGAGAT